>JAQFZN010000166.1:0-44613 GCA_034687075.1 Geophilus carpophagus
ATGGTTTATGCTTAGTTGTTCACATTTCGCATTAAATATGCTTCCAATTGATTTTCTACGAATTTTTAGACATAATTTATATTTTGTCATTTTAAAGTGATCATTTTAAGCAAAGGGTGCTTATTATGTTATAAATTTTTTCTAGAAAATCATTCTAAAATGATTTATAATAATTGTAATTATTAATTAAACTTTTTTATTTTTAGGCTTATATCATTTCCCGAGTTTCAAGCCTTTGAAGCTATTTTATGTTTACCTGACTCTTTGTACAAAACCGCTTTTCAACTATTTGACACAAATGGCTCGGGCTTTGTTACAGTTGGTAATTTTGAAAAATTGATGTTAAAAAAATTAGTCTTTTAAAAAAAATTGTTTGATTTTTATTTTCATTACAGATGAATTTGAAGAAATTGTTAAGGAAACTGTTTTGCATCATCGAATCCCGTTTGATTTTGATAGCGATTTTGTTAAACTTTATTTTGGAAAAGATAAGAAAAGAGCTGTGTCTTATTCTGAATTCAGCCAATTTCTCCATGTGAGTTAATTTGAATTTCAATTACGTAAATTTAAATCATAATTATCTAATATTTTATAGGATTATCACGAAGAACATGCAATACAGGCATTTAAACGATTCGATAAAAACAAGACCGGTTATGTCACTGCCTTAGATTTTCTAGAAATAATGGTTTCCATTAAGACTCATTTGCTCACGAAGGAAGTTCGAGCAAATCTTGTTGCGGTAAGTTGCAGATTTTATCGATTTTTATATCGGGTACTAACAAATTTATTCTAATTTGTACATTTAAGGCTGCAGGTGGTGGAAGTGGAGGCCATCTTGTTAGCTTTCCTTATTTCATGGCGTTTAGTAATTTGCTAAATAATATGGAATTGGTGAAAAAAATATATCTCTCTTTTACTAAAAGTGATGTCAATAAAGAAGTTACTAAGGGTAAATAAATTTTTTATTTATATAAGCATTTTATACGAAATTTAATAAATCCTGTAAGCTTAGTTATACTTACTAATGGGCTAATGTTAAAAGTACTTACTCTGATCATTTATTTCATTTAGATAAAGATATTAAAGTCATTCAAGTTACTTAAAATGTTAAAAAAATGAAAAACAAGCAAGTTTTTTCAAGTGACTTTAAAAAGTGAAAATGAGTTTTTTCGTCCTTATTAAATTTTTTATTTCATTTTATTTTTTACAGAGGAGTTTCTGTACGCAGCACAACAAATATCACAAATTACTCCATTAGAAACTGATATTTTATTCCAATTAGTTGATCTTTTACATCACACTGGGTAAAATTTACATAAAATTAAAAATTAAATTTAAATTTAAAGCTTTTGTTTTGTTTTCCAGAAAAATTACATTTTCAGACTTGGAGGTAATTGCTCCAGAACGATTAACTAAATCATTTTTTAAACCTTTTAGAGAAGTAAAAGCAGTACAGGTAAAAATAGAATAAAATTTTTAAATTTATTATTTTAATATATATTTTTTTTTACTTTCTTTTTACTTTTTTAAGAGTCCTGACGAAAGAAGTGTTTTTATTCAAGTTTTAGAAAGTGCGTACAGGTTCGCACTTGGTTCAATTGCTGGTGGTAAGTTTTTGAATTTTTTATTAATTTTTACGAATTAATTGGATTTATTATTCTTCTAACAGCAACTGGTGCTACTGCAGTTTATCCAATTGATTTGGTAAAAACCAGAATACAAAATCAACGTTCAGGTTCCTACGTGGGAGAACTAATGTACAAAAACAGTTTAGACTGTTTCAAAAAAGTCATCAGACATGAAGGCGTTTTTGGATTGTACAGAGGTCTAATTCCACAACTAGTTGGAGTTGCCCCTGAAAAAGCTATAAAACTTACTGTAAGTTTCGACCATATCAGGAAAAAAATTAAATGTCCGCCTCATCTGTGGATGCAAACATGAAATTAAAATGTGATTACAAATGTTGTGTGGATGTTTGTTGTTAGTTTATCAGCTAGAAACACAATAAATTGTAAATTTTATTAGGTTTTTTATTATCTATTAATTTAATTTTTATTTATCTTTTAATTGTAGGTAAATGATCTGGTTAGGGATAAATTACGACCAGAAAAAGGACAAATTCCACTTGCAAGTGAAATTATAGCGGGAGCACTTGTGAGCAGCTTTTATTAAAAAAATTTATAAAATATCTTGTTTATTATTGTATTTATTTATATTCTTTTAGGCCGGTGGATCGCAAGTTATGTTTACTAATCCTATTGAAATAGTGAAAATTCGTTTACAAGTTGCTGGTGAAATCACAATGGCGTCGCGTGTCAGTGCGATTTCTGTTGTGAAAGATTTAGGGTTTCTCGGTTTATACAAAGGATCCAGAGCTTGTTTTCTACGAGATATTCCTTTCTCCGCCATTTATTTTCCTGCGTATGCTCATGCTAAACAAATGTTTTCTGATAATGAAGGTTATAACAGTCCAGGCTCATTACTTTTTGCTGCTGCACTTGCAGGTTACATCATTTACATCAGTTTAAAAATTCTTTCAATTGAGTATCATTATTTTCAATTCCAGGTGTACCTGCAGCTTCTTTAGTCACACCCGCTGACGTAATAAAAACGAGGTTGCAGGTTCAAGCACGAGCAGGACAAACCACATATTCTGGTGTTATTGATGCTACCAGAAAAATATGGCGGGAGGAAGGTGGAAGAGCATTTTGGAAAGGAGCACCCGGTAATTTAAAAGTTTTATTAAATATAAATAATTATCTAATTTTATTTATTGAAATTTTAGCTCGTGTATTACGTTCATCGCCTCAATTTGGTGTAACATTGGTTACGTATGAACTTTTGCAACGATTAATATATGTTGACTTTGGTGGAGCGTAAGTTTATTTATTTTATTTGTAAATATTATATTCACATTTTTGTTTTTGTTTTATTTTTTAGGCGTCCTCAGGGTTCTCAAGTTAAAGTGCCTGTTGCTGCCGATGTTCAGTCTGACAACCCTGATCACATTGGTGGTTACAAAGTGGCTCTTTCTGTTTTTTCAGGTATTGAAACGAAATTTGGATTATATTTGCCTCGATTTCGTTCAACGTTGCAACAGTGATTCAAATTGAAGACTTAGGATATTATTAAAGAGAATTACAAATCATGTTAATATTGTTTGTTTTAAGGAATGTTTTTAAACTATTGCCAATAATTCTGAAATTGTAATCAAGTTTTATGATATTTTTAACGTGAAATGGAAATAATTTTTTTTTGTATTTGGCTTTTACTTTCAATTTGTTAAACTTTGAGGATTATGCAAGAAAAATCGGTTTGCTGCCCTAATTTGCAAAAAACTTGTCTTCCGATTTATCATTATCTAAATCGTGTTTTTTGTTAAATTAACATTTTTAAATTTAAGAAACTGGCAATTTGTAAAGTGCCTGGTTTAATTTCTATCATCTGCTCAAGTTAATTTGTGTCAATGAAAAAAATGCAATCAAGTGTAAAGTCAAATGCAAATTTTTAAAAACAATATTTGTGGTACTTAACTTTATCTTTACTGGTTGAGTTCTATTCTGCGCTCAGATATTTATGATTTTACTCAAGTTACAAATAATTCAGATTTTATATCTATTGTTATGCAGATGAAAATATTTCGTCAAATGTAAAGTTTAGCTATTTAATCAAACGTTTTGAACTGTGTACTTGATCCAACATTAGTGATGTCACAAATGTTGACTCTACTACGCAGCTTAAAAATCACAGACTGTACAGAGATTCTTGTTACAAACTGTGAAAATTCTGTTAAGAACTTGCAGTTTGCCAAAGTGTCAATAAATTTTATTTCAAATTAATTTCGTTTGCACTAATAATTTTCGTACAAACAGTATTAAAAAACTAAATAAAAATGTAAGGCTTAACTCTCTAATTACTCATCAAATTTATTCCGTCATCAATTTTCAAGTATTAAACTTAAACGGACAAATTCTGACGTCATAACCATGAACCAAGAACTCCGTAACTAAAAAGCAAAGAGATTTATTCTGCCGTTACCCATCCATCCTTAAAAGGAATGGCTTCCACGAATTGAGGGTCCATGTTTATGCGAGTGTAAATTCCAAGAAATCTCCGTGCGTTCCGAGCGACGACAGCCAAGAATCGAGTGAGCAGCGTGCACAAGAAGAGTGAGTAGTGACAGGTAGTTGATCAGGCGGTGGTATCGTTCAATTTGAATAGAGCCGCTGGTTCAGTCATCGTGTGTCGTCTCTTTGGTTTGCCATTTCCCAATGGCTGAAGGATTTGGCCCAGCATGCGCAAGAGGCCCATCTGACTGCTCTCTTAATGCATCCGTAAGCCTAATCCTGTGTTTGCCATTACAAAAGACTGATTTACACAACTTGCTTCCACTTTACTTACAATTTAAGATCGGGAAAAAAATCAGATTTAACGTATTATTTACGGAAAAAACATTCAAATTTTCGAATTTTTCTATTTACGTTTTTATGGTTATTTTTATTTTAGTCTTAAATATTTTTAAAAACTTTATTCACAGATTTACATAAAAATCGATAAAGTATGTAAACAAACGTTTTATTTCCTTATTTGAATTCAAAATTTATTTTACTTTTTTTTTTAAATTATTATTAATTTTTATTTATTAATTTTAGGTCGATGATTAAATTAGCATAGAATAGTGAAATTGTGAAACTGAAAAGAGGAGAGTAAAAGAGAGAAAGAGAAAAAGGCGTGAAGGTCACTGAATCAGTAGGTCCTTGATAAATAGGACTAATATCCCACAAGTTTCCGGCGTATCAGATGGCTAAATGGTGTGGCTAGCTAACTGGAAATTTAAATTACGTTCAAAAGTGGAATCAGGATCTGCTTCTGTGCTTTTTTTGATTTTATTTACATAAAAAAAATTTAAAAAACCCATGTTATGCCGTGTTCGTGTTGTGTGGGTTGTTAAGTGCTTTATTTTGAAAATTTGTACTCTTTTGTGCATATCTATATCTATATATATATATATATGTGTGTGTGTGTGTATGTACATATAACATTTACTTATATTTTTATAAGTTTCGCAGGTGATAAATGATGTGGTTGAACATTTGTGTAAGAAGCGATAAGAGAAAATTTTTATTTTTTTTTAAATAATATTTCTTAATTTTACTGATTTTTTTTTTTTCTATTTAATTTAAGGAGAATCAGTCAACAATTTATCAGCAGAGATTAACAGGTGAGTCATAAATTGAAAGTATTGGAGTTAAATTGATATAAAAAGTAAAAATAGGGTATTTTTGATATTGTTTTTGGTTAGGGTTAAAATGAGTTTTTTGAAAATTGAATGGATGCATAGATCAATAACATTCCTGAACCGAAATTCATTCAGTTTGCCATGGTATTGATTGCTAGGCGAGTGGGTAATGAGATTCTTAATAATAATAACAGATAATTTGTTGATGATAGTTGATAGCTAATGGTAATTATAGTAAAGTCATGTTGTTTTGTCTGCGTGCTTTCTTTGTATAGTTTTAATAAGTTTAAAAGGTTTGCGTAAATGCAAATCCATTTCATGATCTTTTTTTAGTTATTTCACTTTAATGTAATTAATTTTGATTTTGATTTTTAAATCCTATTTCTGTAAACAAAATTGAGTTATTTTTGATTATTTTATTATTTAGGTTAATCTATTTCGTCGTTTGGTAGTGCATTTATTTATCATTTTTTAAGTAATTTATGGTGAGATTTAAGTGTTTGGATTAAAATAATTCAAATATCAATTTAATGATAAAGTAATGATTTTATAATTAAAAATACTTGTGAAGAGCTGTTAAATAAACAATTTTAAGCTGATTAATGAAGGTAAATCGAGTGTTTATTGTGTGGCAAATTGATTACAAAAATACAATTATTCAACCATGATGTACTTACACAAGAAATTTATATTAATTTAAATTTGTTTATTTAGATTTCTATGTTTTTGAATATGGTACCTAAATCTGTACATATTCATAAATTATGTTGGTTTCATGATAATTTTGAGTTAGAATAGCTGAGAAGCTTAGGACAGTTTGCGTGGGTTTTTGATCAAAGAATTTATCGGATCGCGTGATTAGATTTAAGCCTAACGTTGTTTGCGGCTTAAACCTAGTTTTAGGAGTGAAAAATTGTTAATTATTAACGATCTGTGGTTGAATATTGTGTATATTTTCTTGTGTTGAATGGTAGAGACGTTTTTCTTGAAAAATGTTGTTGTTTAATTTATTTTGGTAAATTAAGGCAATTTTTTTCTTTACTTGAAAAAATATTGTTTAGTGTCGAGTTGCATGATGGGATATTAAGCTCTTATTGCTTGTTTAGTTTGCTACAGTTTACTGCAATTTGCTGTGAGATGAAACGTGAATTTGATTACAAGTACATGGAATAGGTTTTAGTTCGGTTTCGTGTTTAACAGAAAAGGAAATTGAATTTTGAACTTCTATTATTATTTTTTATTAATTTTTATTTTAAATTTTAAATTAAATTTTTTCTGTTTAGTGAAATTGAAATTTGTTTTTAAAAAATAATAAAGTCAAAGATGAGGTAAACTTTATCTATTTATTTGTTTATTTATTTTTTGCTTTATTTATTAGTTTAGTTTGAGTTAAGTGTGAACATGAAATGGCTCATCATTTCCAAAAATAAATGAAGTTAAAATAAATGGAGTATTGAGTGAGGTCAAAACTGAATCATTTCTAACTCAAAGCAAATTAAATTAGTCAAGAAACCGAAATAGAAGTAAATATTGGAAGATTAGTTGCATTTTTCGATTTTAAATTGTATTTTATATCAATAGAAAATTGATTGTTTAAATATGAGGCTTAAAAAGTTATCCGATGCCATTTGGTTATTTGTTAGTTTCGTGAGCATTTGTTATCTTTTAGGAAGTTAGTACATTGAAAAGGAAACAGGGTAAATGATTTTTAATAAATTAGAATTAATTTGTTTAAATTAAGTTTTTATTTTTTAATTAATATATTGTTTATAAATTTTTCAAACTAACTGAAATTTATTTGTTTTTATTTTACAATTAAAAGATTTAATGAAATTTGTTTTGAAATGAAAAATGTTGTTTAGATTAATAATTGTAAACAAATAATGAAAATTTCTTAGAAAATTGATAATCCTTTTTATCTTTTCTGAAAAATAAATAACACAATTTGATTAAAAAGGTAATTATTTGTTAGAAATTTTTCGAAACAAAGAAAATCTTTAAATTAAAAATAAAAAAAATCAATTTTCTTTTCTTTATTTTTATTTTTATTTTCATTTTATATTCATTAAAATCCTGAGTCATTAGAGTAAAACTTATCTAATTTAAAAACTTGAAACTTTCTCAATCATAGAGATAAGTTTAGAACTATGGACCAAAAAGAAAAAATTAAAGAGAAAACTAATTATTTGATAAATCATTTACGTAAATTGAATTAAATTAAATAAAAAAATTAGTCAGTGCGTTAAAATAAATGTTAATGATTGGATATTTAAAAAACAGTGGACTTTGTAGCTGAATGAGGAAGTATTTATCTTATTTTGATAAGACAGTACTTAAAAACTGTAATCAAATCCGAAAGGACATAGTTTAGTTGCAATCGTCTAATTATTATATCGTAATGCCCTGTACTTCATTACTAAGTGCGAGTGCCTCAAATGCGCACAGACAACTGAATTCAAATTGTAATTGGGATTACCGTGACCCAACTGTAACACACTACGAAAATTTTAGGCAAAAATTTGGTAATTTGTGTGGTATTTCTTTAATTTAACGCTATATAATTTTTTACGAAATTGTACGAGAGTTTAATATTTAGATTTTGAAATTTAAAAAACTGACTATTTTTTTAAAAAAGCGAACTATTTTTTTACACAGATTTTTATGGTAGTTTTAGGTGATCGTAAATTAAATGGGATTTTGGTAATCTAATATGTTTTTTTGTTTTCTAGATTCTGGTACTGAAATGTCTCTGTGGACTAAAGCTCAGCAGTTACAAGGCGATGCTTTGAGACAGGTGCAGGCTGTTTATGGCGACCATTTTCCGATTGAAGTGCGCCATTTTCTTGCACCTTGGATTGAAGAAAAAGCTTGGTAAATATTTAATGTATTTGTTTCTACATTAAAAAGTAAAGTAGAAAAGATCTCGTTGTGTTGTTGGATTACTTTAATGAATGCATTTTCTGTACCTCCATGGTAATAAGATGATAAAAATGTCTCTCCTTAGGCTTAACTTACGTTAACTACAGATAATTTGATGTGATTCTGTTGAGAGATATATAATGCAATTTATAATGTTGAGTTAATGATCTGTCACAGGATCGGCTTTAATAAGCGCAAATTGTTATTTTAATTACCGTTTTGTTTTTACTTTAATTAAATGTAATAACAAATTTTTATTTTTGTTTGCGTAGGCAAAACATTGACCCAGACAATCCTGCACATGAAGGATACGCAGCTGGATTGGTGGCGTCTCTTATACAGGAATTAGAAGCCAAAGGACAACAGATGAATAGTGCTGAGTTTTTTCTCATAAAATTAAAATTGTCTGAAACTGCAAACATGTTTCGAGTAATTAAGTTAGGAAATAAAATTATTTAATAGTTTAATTAATTGATTATCTTCTTTTTTAAATAGCAACATTACAGCCATAATCCATTATCATTGGTCAGGATTGTGAGGCACTGTCTTAACATGGAAACTAAATTAGTTGAACAAGCTGAAAATGTAAGTTATTAGAAATACTAGAAAAATTACCAATATTGATTTTATTTTTAACTTTTTTTATTTAGCCTGCTGTAAGTGGTAACATGACCAACCAAATTCATTCTACATTAGATCCGCAACAAGAAATTACACAGCAATTGGAATACGCTCGACGAAAAACCCACGTAAATTGATGTTTTGACATGTTTTGTGGCTTTTTTTTTCTATTTATATAATATGATAGGAAACTGAAGAAGAGTTGCGTAGGATGCTAAATGAACAGGAATCATTCGTGATTCAGTATCAGGAAAGTTCTAAATTGCAAGGTAGATATAATTTACTGAAAAATAGAAAAATGTAAATAATAATTATTGTTATTGATGTATGTAGCGCACATTAATCAAGTAAGGAGTCAAGCGAATGGTCAAACTCAAATTGAAACTGAAAAGAAATTACAAAAACAAAAAGAAATGGTTGATCAGATGTTAAGTCAAAAGGCGACCGGGTTATTGCAAATGCGATTGGCTTTGGCCGAAAAACATAATGAGACATTTCAAATTTTAAACGGTTTACAGTCAAAAGTTTTGGATGAAGAATTAATTAGATGGAAACGGGAGCAGCAATTAGCCGGAAATGGTGCACCGTTTAATAATAATTTGGATACAATTCAAGAATGGTAAATTATTATTTTTTTAAATAATTTATTTGTTTATTTATTTAAATATTAAATAAAATAATTATTTGTTCAGGTGTGAAGCGTTGGCTGAAATTATATGGCAGAATCGCCAGCAGATTAAAAGGGTTGAGTTATTACGTGCTCAATTACCTATTGATCCACCTGGTGGAGTTGATTTATTGCCTGGATTAAACTCTCAAATCACTGGACTTTTGTCTTCATTAGTAACTAGGTTTGTTAGATTATATAAAAAAGTTAATTTAAATTAAAATAACGTAAAAACTAAATTATTTTTTCAGTACTTTTATCATAGAAAAGCAACCACCACAAGTGATGAAAACTAATACACGTTTCACAGCTACTGTTCGTCTTCTAGTGGGCGGCAAATTGAATGTTCATATGACTCCACCTCAAGTGAAAGTAACAATTATTAGGTAAGTTTATTATCATCATCTCGATAGTAGAAAAAAGTGTCTTAATACTTTTAAATGCATATTGCAGTGAAGCCCAAGCAAATGCATTGCTGAAAAATGACAAAATGGCCAAAGGGTTAGTACAAAGTTACACATTAAATTTAAATATTATTTAATGTTTATCATTAATTTTTTCTTGTGGTGTAGTGATGCCAGCGGTGAAATTTTAAACAACAACGGCACAATGGAATATCATCAAGCTACTAGGCAATTAAGTGTCAGTTTTCGTAACATGGTAAGCAAATTGTGAATTTTAAAATAAAGAAAAGTTATTTATATTTTTTAAATTAAATTTTATTTTTATTTTTAGCAATTGAGAAAAATCAAGAGAGCTGAAAAGAAGGGCACTGAAGTATTATTCCATTATTTATTTAAATTTTTAATGGCGGGGTGATTTATTTAAATTTGTTTAAATGTTATTTTAGTCTGTTATGGATGAAAAATTTTCACTTTTATTCCAATCTCAATTTAATGTCGGTGGAGGCGAACTCGTATTTCAAGTTTGGACTTTATCATTACCTGTGGTTGTTATTGTTCATGGGAATCAGGAACCACATGCTTGGGCAACAGTTTCGTGGGATAATGCGTTTGCAGAACCAGTTGAGAATCTAAGATATTAATTAAATTTTTGCATGATAATGGCTGTAAAATTTTATATTTTTTTTCTTTCTTTTTTATTGAAAACCCAGGGAAGAGTTCCATTTGCAGTGCCTGAAAAAGTGCCATGGCAACAAGTGGCTGAGATGTTGATTTGCAAGTTCAAAGCTGCCACTGGTCGAGGATTATCTGACGATAATCTACGTTATTTGGGTGGAAAAGCATTTCGGAGTATGAATATCTATGAAAAAATATATTTGAATATGAATATTTATAAACAACAATTTGGTAACTTTTAGATGCACAAATTCAGGATTATTCCAATATGATGTTAAGCTGGTCGCAGTTTTGCAAAGAAACTATACCTGATAGGACTTTTACTTTCTGGGAATGGTTTTTTGCTATTATGAAGTTGACGAGAGAGCATTTAAGAGGGTTGTGGAATGATGGGTAAATATAAAAAATATATTTTTGCATTATTTTTTACTCATTTTTAAATTGAAATGATTACAGACACATTATAGGATTTCTTGGCCGCAGACAGACTGAAGAAATGTTACTTAGTAAATGTAAAGGAACCTTTCTTTTAAGGTTTAGTGATTCAGAGTTAGGTGGAGTTACGTTTGCATGGTGCAATTCCGAAGGACAAAATCCTGGTAATATTTAATTTAACTGTATTTTTTAATTATTTGTATATTTTGTTTTTCTGTTATAGAACAAAAAGAAGTATTAATGCTTCAGCCATTTAGTAATAGAGATTTTGCAATTCGAAGTCTTGCTGACCGTGCGAATGACATGGCGTTTCTTCAGTATTTGTATCCTGACATACCAAAAGATAAAGCTTTTAGCAAATATTATACACCACTTACAGGTATGTATGGTTTTTTATTTTTTATAGATATCTAGTTTGTCTAATTCAGTGAAATTGTAATGCTTGTAGAAAACTCTCCACATCCAAATGGATACGTAAAGCCAGTTCTAAGGACGCATGTACCTGGGTAAAAATTAATATTTTTTTTTTAAATTTATTGCTATGCACTCGATGTGATTTATTTAATTTTGAGTTTAACTTTGAAATATAAAAATTGATTTAAAAGGAATTTTTAACGGAAAAATCGCTTTTAAGTTTAATTTAATCTCCATTAAATAGTTTTCAATGCAGCTATTATTAAACATTTGTTTTATTTCTCATTATTTTTTCATACTAAAACAATTTTTTTTTAAATTAGTGTGGAGGAAAATGGAATGGAAAGTTGCCCTTCAACGCCACAGTTTCAACCACAGTCACCAGAAACCGCTTATTTGCGCGACACGCCATCAGTTAACAGTAATGCATCCGAACATATGAAGTAAGTGAATGTTGTTGTTTTTGTGATGTTTTCTTAAGTGTTTATCTTTTTGTTTCATTGTTCCATTTATACCCTGTTCAGGGACCAACCTTATATGTGAGAAAAAAATATTTAAACAGGATCTGATTTGCTTTTGTATTGCAGTATAAAAAAGAAAAAAAAATTTAATTTTTTTTTTTACATTGAAGCATGTGATTGCGCAATATTAATTATGGTGATTTTTTAAAAAAATCGTTTATATGTGGTTGTGATATGTAAAACAAAGTTGTTTTTGTTCACCATCACCTTCATTTTTGTACCCTTTTAGATTAATACTAAGATTGATAATAATCATGATGCTAGTTTTTTATATTTTATTTTGGTCCTTTCTGCTATAAAGAACAAACTTATCAAATTATATATTTTCTATTAAATGAAAGTTTATTGAAATAATAAAAATGATTATATTGTCACTTAGTATACGATAGATAAGAAAATATATTTTGGACCTATATGAAATTTATTAAAAAAAATATTGAAAAATTATTAAGTTTAAAATTGTCAGAAATTTTTTTTTAAATAAACTAAAATCAAACATTGTACGGAATTATACAAGAATATGAGCACTTTATATTTTTTAAGCCTATATATTAATAATGTTGGCTATTACAAAGTAATGGGAATTAGATAAAGCTTGCCACACACTTTTTTCTGTTTTTTTTTTTCATCCTTTTTTTGTTTGTTTTTGTACTCTTTACTTACTTCGTGTCAGATTTTTTAAATGATATCAGCCGTCCTTTAAATTAAAAGAGAAATAAAGTATATAAAATTAACCAAAGTGCTTAAATATAAACTATCGAATGAGAAATTAGTTAAGTTTTGAGGGGGAAAAAAGATATTATTGTATTTAAAATGGCGACAAACGTTTTTGTGAATATTTTTTTGATGCTAGCGAATTAGTTCGATTTGTTATGACATTTGCTCAATAAGGTTGAAGCGTTGAATGAATTTGGTTTAATTTAATTATATATAAAAAGGTTTATGATTTTGCAGCTAAAATTCTAGCGAGCAATAATGTTATACAGGAACCTGTTTACTGACATTGGTTAGGGTTAAACGAATGGGAAAATACACGTCCGCAAGGCCAGGAAATTTTAGTACATTGACATTGAATTAAGTGGAAAAACATAGGTAATTTGCCAATTAAAAACTAGTATGTTGAAATTTTTAAACTGGAATTTTTGACATGACTTTTTTATATCAAACATCATTTAAAGATGTCAGCGGTTCAAACATTCATTGCAAAAAATAGTTATTGAGTTAAAAAAAAAAATCTTACTCAATAAATATTTGTTGCTTCTTAAATTATGTGTAATTGTTAAATTTTTATATTTTTTAGCATCCGTTAACTTTTATTACTGAGCAAAATGTTGAAAAATGACATGACAAAATGTGCTAAGTTCCTAATCAAATTTTATGTTTTAAATATAAATACGGGAGCAAATTTAATGCCAGTTAATGTTGAATATATGTGTTGTGTTTAGTAAAAAGTAAAAAGTATTCCTGAACCAGCCCAAAAAAATTCTTTAAAATAAAATAAATTTTGCTGGATTGTTAATATTTTACAGAAGGGATAAAAAGAAACATAATAACATGGTCTTAAATGTTTTCTTTAATAGATGTTGCATTGCACATTGATATAATATCTCTTAATGTAGAATTCAAAAAATCTATATAATTTTTAATGTCATACTTGTGATATTCTATAATTTTTTGTACTCATAGTTTTTTTTCTATCTTTAATTATATGTAATATATTTTAAAACAAAAATCTATATATAAAATTTAAGTATTAACTATATTATGTGCTTATTACTTATGAAATAAACGCGTTTTTGGTCATTTTATGTTTTTTTATTTTTTAAAAATTTAATTTTTATTTATTTATTTTTATTTATTTTTCGCTTTCTTTGAGCAAAAAAAAAAAAACAAGGTTGGCCCAAGATTTTTTTGTACAGGGCTGGGCAGGAAATTTGCGTGCATGTTTGTGAGTGTGTGGCAAGTTTTTAAGTTTATGTTGTTGATAAAATTTTCTAAAAAAAAAATTAAAATAAAATAAAAAAAATTAATAGTAATAATAAAAATGTGAAAATATATAACATTTGATATTTTTGATATTTATCATTGAAAGGAGCAGAACAATGCAAATTAATAATATTTTTCAGTAAAAGAGTCAAAGCATGCATGTGCTCCTGCCCTCCTTAAAAAAGAAAGAAAATCTTGTGGTTCATCCTAATTTCTTGCTCTTTTATTCCTGTCTTAGTCCTGGTGAAGCAGGGGAATTGGACTACTCTGATCTACTGATGGGAGAATTGGCATCTGCAGACATTGATATCCCTATGGATTTTTCCAATATCATCATGAATGATCTCATCAATACCTATAATGTAAAAACATCTTAAGTTGTCTAAAAAGGAAAAAAAAAGAAAAATTAAACTATAATCACTGGCTCTTCTAAATATTTTTTTTAATTTAAAAAATTTGCTTGTAATCATTAATGAATATATCAAATTAATATTAAAAATAAAATGTGTATAAGGTATTTAGATTCAGAGAAGTACACATTTGTATTGTTTAATGACATTTTTTTCAGTGAAATAATTCTATAGATTTGATTTAGGTGTAAAATTGATATTTGTATTGTTTTTGTTTCATTTTTTACTTTTTATTTTTCTTATAATTTTTTTAAAGTTTTAATTTTAAATTTGTTAGTAATTTTATCACTAAATGAACTGTCCGCTTTGCCTAAAGACTTATTATGCATGAATTATATTTTGCATTGTCCTGAATCACTGTAAACCAAGTGCTTATAACAAATATTTTTGTACGTATTTATAAAAATTGAAGATTTAGCCTACTAAATTTTGATTAAAAATTTTTAATTTGTATTTTTCCGTAAATGAGATACATTTGTTTTAAATTTTGTTAAATTTGTAGCTAAATAATGAAGTTATCTCATTATAAATTATTAACTTATATGAATTTAGTGGACTACTTCTGGAAGATGTAATTTGTTATTATTATTACTACTAGCACTATGCAGCCATTTTGAAAAAGGTTATAAAGAGCTAAAGGTGAAAATATTGTAGGATCTATTGATGATTACAGTTTATATAAACTGTATGACTTTTTTAAAAATTATATAACAGCAATTATAAATATTAAAAAAATTTAATGTGCACAAAATCGTAACTTAATTTTTTTCACTTTGAATTTGAAACATTTTAAATTTTTAGTTTACTAAAACTAAAGGTGAAAATTTAAAAATTGACAGGTAGTTTGTAATTTAACCTTTGGTACAAATTGTATTTCAACGTAGGGATGATTTTACTGTGATAGAGCTTTGAATTTAATTCATAATTAATGAAAAATTGTTTTTGTTTATTTAAATTTTTGTTTATTTAAATTTTCGTTTTGTAATTAAGAATTATCTTACAGTAATTTGCTCACGAGTTTTTAAACTTCTGGTCATATGCAGTCAGAGTTCTATTTCTTCATACAGTATTTTAGATATTAATAATTGGTTATTCGCATTAAAATATAAATATATATAAATATAAAATAATAATAAAAAACTAGACTACTCTTTAATCATGTTATTTGTTGGTTACATTAGTTTTTGTTACACTCACTTTTGTTACATGAGTGTTTATTATGATTCTATTTAATCTTGTTACACCATTTTTAGCTTACATTTTGATTATAAATTTAATTGCTATGCATGTGATTTTTGCTGGGACTTGAAGATTTTTTTCTTCGCATTGTTTTCTAGTTTGTAATTGTTACTTTATACATGAAATAGAATTTTTTTTCGGTTTAGCTGCTTGGAATTTTTTTTAAATCAAATATTTTATTGCTTTAAATAGTGTAATGTAAAATACAATCAATTGTGCCGAAATAAATATTAATTTCTTTATTATTAAAAAAAAATTAACTATTACAGTTTACATGTCTGGAAAACATTTCAGATTTACGCTGGAGCTAATGAAGGTGTTTGAGGATCGGATTTTTGTACTTCCGATTCATTTTTCTCAGATTTAGTAGGTTTTGTGCCAGGTGGCGGTGGCGGTTTCTTCATCTCAGGTGCGTAATAAGTTCTAGATATTGGGTCTTTTGGTGGTAGCCAATCTGGAATTATTTTTCCATGTACTCGCCATGAACCGTAAATATTGGCTAAATGATTTTCAAATACAACATATTCTAATACATCTTTAGGCATAACTTCACTTCCGTGTAGTAATCGACCAAATCGATCATAAACAGCTAATGTCTGCAATTTAGAATTTTTAAATTTTTAAAATAAATAAATAAAATGAATTGTTTTTTTACTTGTTTTGAGTGAAATCTAACAGTAACTTGACCGAAAATGTTCTGTTTAGATATAACATCAGTGCATCTGATGTGAACCACTCTGGGAATTGATAAACTTTCTAAAAATTGCCATCGAATTGTTTTACAATCGACAAGAGACATCATTTCCTGTGGAATTATATAAAGAAATATTTATAAATGGTTACATACAGAATATGAATAAATTTGCTTGTTTATTACTGGAAAGCATTTTTCAGTGACTAATTCATGCAATTTATCCTCGTTTTTCCTGTGAATCAAATAATGAACTTTGACATTAATTTATTAATAAAAAGAATTTTTTTTTCTTATTTACTCTGCTAAGTATTTATGAACTTCAATATAAATATCTTGTGCTTTCATTGCAAAGTCATGCACATCGAAATTCTCATCAAAATCTCGTATTTTTCTCATTTCCATATACGACTTTCCTTTCTTCTGAAGAAATTCCATTTTTTGCTTCGTGCCCTATAAGAAAAGTAAATTAATGAATTCTTAAGAATTAGAATACACCAAAAATGATGATTACTATTAGAGACAATGTTGACATTTTCCCATCTCCTTCTGGTGGAATGTATGGTTCAAAAATTCCACCTACAATTCATTTTATTCTTATATATTCACATCGTTTTTCATATTTTAATCATCAAATTTACCTGTACTACTTATAATAATTGGTCTCTCTGACCAAGGTCTTGGTGGTGCAATGCCCCTTTCTTTCATTTTTAACCTCATTTCATCAGGTGCCATTCCAGAATCTCTTTTAATTTCTTCAAAATTCGGTAAGTCGATTTTAATCACTTTTTCTGCTCTTTGTTTTTTAAACTTTGGGTCCCAATGTTTTGCTATTCCTCTTGTGATGTTAAAATTAAATGCAGGTAATACATGGTGGCAAATCACATTTGATTTATTAAATGTTTGCTAAACAAAAATAAAATAAAAAAAGAACATATAAATCACACTAAAATCTAAAGATTTTAAATTAAATTTTTAATACTTTCACGTGATGGAAATTTGAAAATCTTGTTATTATGAAGGTAGCCATTTTGAATCACGACGTGGTGTCGCTTTTGTTGCCGGTCAAGATCTTTACGAGATAGAAAACAAATAAATTTAAACATAAAAATTAAAAATCTAGTTAACTATTACTTAAAACATTAAAATTTCAATAAATCACACATTTAAAATAAATGTAAAGTTTGATTATATTTCTTAATCGTTACAAACATTTTAATGTGACGTAGTAAATAATCCTAAACCAGCAATAAAAGTACAAGAAATTTAACAGTTAATACGTCATGACAAAAAAATCTCAATTTTTGGAACAAAGCCATCTACCGGCAACTTCATTTACAAACTAATTGCGAAACCCGGATATTTACTTCCACACATTGTTGCAAAGATTTTTTCAGGCCTGCTTCATCACCTGAAGTTTTAGCCGTAAGTATGCTTTGCTGGCCGATTAAACTGACCTACAATTGTTGAATTAAGCGTTAATATTCGAATTTCAACTATTTAAACATAAAAAGATGGGGTCTTAGTAAATAAGAAAGTGGGAAAAATTTTCCAAAAAATAGGCCTAAAAATCCTACAGCGAGGAAACGTTAGTCATTATCGTGATTATGCAACATATGGCTTTGAAAGTGAAGTAAAATGTTTAAAATTTAACGGGAAAAGCTGAAACTAAATTAAAAACTATAGATTAAACATGATATTAAATTTATTTTGTCGAATTATATAACTAGTTGATAAAGATCGTATTTTCCGACTGGTATTTGTGATTGTAGTGCGCAGTTCAGACATTTCCAAAAATTTAAAAAGTAAAAACATTTCAACTAAAGATTATTTTAGTTTTATTTGTATTTCAGTGAATTGTATGAGTCAAAAAGTAGAAAAGCCATCACTATCAGGTCAACGTCTTAAGACCCGAAAAAGAGGTGAGTTTTTCAATTTTTTTTTTTAAGAACAAAGGAAAATAAAATTAGTTAGGTGAGAATGAGAAATAATTTTTTTGTTTTAATTTTTTTGTTTAGATGAAAAAGAGAAGTATGATCCTGCAGGATTTCGGGATTCAATACTGCAGGGTCTCTTCGAAGCTGGTACTGACTTAGATGCTGTCACCAAATTTTTAGACACTGCAGGATCGAAACTTGACTACAGACGTTACGGAGAGACACTATTTGACATTTTAATTGCTGGAGGAATTTTGGGTAAAAAACGTTTTAAAAATTTAGAATTTAAGAATTTTTTGATTAGGGAAATAAATTTTGTTTGGTCATTTTGTTATCAGTTTGACATTGACATCATAATCAGTAATTTGTATTACAAAATATCCACCTTGTTACCATGATTGCATTGTTTTATCTGATTATGTTATTAATTATTAATGACTTGGTTTTGATTTTAGAACCTGGTGGTGGCGTTATACAAGATGCTGACCCCAACAAAATATCACGAACTGAAGTGTGCGTCTTCTGTGCACCCGACGATTCGGACGCTCTCAAGGGTTACACCAATGTAAATTTAATTAAAAAATTTATTATTAATTTCTTTTAAAATTAATTTAAATTGAAATATTTAATAGGTGTTTTATAAACTTATTCGCCGCTACAAGTACCTGGAGAAGATGTTTGAAGATGAAATGAGAAAGGTACTTTTGTTTCTCAAAGGTTATGGGGAAATTGAGCGTCATAAGTTGGCCATTGTCACTGCCCTCCTCTTGACCAACGCACTCATTCCGGCGGCCGTCCTCGCTAGTCTCTTTCATGAGAATCTTGTTAAAGATGGTAAATAAATTTGATTTATTTATTTACTTTGTATTTATTTTTATTATTTTTTTGTTTTGTTTAGGACTTGCTTTGGATTTTGTGATTGAGGTCTTTCAAAATTGGATTAACGAAAAAGATATCGGCAGTTTAACCACTGCATTAAGGAAAGCTGGATTGGAAAATAGACTCATGGATTTTTTCCCCATTAACAAACGCAGTTTTGAAGCTTTTGAACGTACGTTCAAAGAAAAAGGACTCGGACAACTTGTCGAATTTCAAAAAGCGCAAGAAAATGCAGGCGTTAAGAGAGAATTGCAAAAACAGTTGACTACAATGATTAAACGTGGTGACAGCAGTAAAGATGTAAATTTCTTTTTTATTTTTATTTCTTAATTAATTAATTAATGTTAGATTTTAATAACTTTTAGATTATAACATCAGTAAGAGATTATGTGCTGAAGTACTCTGTCCCCGATCAAGAAATTGTAGTTTTGGTACGTTAAATAATTATATCTTATTATATTTTTCTATTATTGATTTATTTTTAATGTTTAGATTTGGAATACAATAATGGGAGCCGTAGAATGGAACAAAAAAGAAGAATTGGTTGCTGATCAGGCGCTCAAACATCTAAAGCTGTACAGTCCTTTGTTGTCTAGTTTTACCACTCAGGACCGATCGGAGTTAGCACTCATCATTAAAGTTCAGGAGTTCTGTTTTGAGAACATGAATTTTATGAAAGTTTTTTCGAAGATCGTTGTACTCTTTTACAAAAGTGAGTTAAATTTAACCCCAATTTTGCATTTTATTTTGTATTTATTTATTTCTTTTTAAATTTTAGCCGAGGTTTTAAGTGAAGACGTCATTCTTAAATGGTACAACGAGTCTCACTCCACTAAGGGGAAAAGTGTTTTCCTTGAACAAATGAAAAAGTTTGTGGAGTGGTTGAAAAACGCCGAAGAAGGTGATAAATCATTTTTTACTCAAAAACTTTTATTAAAAAAAAATTATTAATTTTTAATTTTTTATGAATTTAGAATCAGAATCAGGTGAAGATGATGATTAAATCTGAAAAAAAATATCGTTCTACTCTCAGGCTGCCAACCCTTTGGTGTCTTGCACTCCTCCATTATTATTTTTTTGTGTTTAGTTCTATAGGGATTTAATTCGGGGCTTCTGCAACTTGGGTCATTTTGATTTCTCTTAAATTTTAATATCAAATTTTTGTTACTTCCGTCAAAATCTACAACAGTGGCAATTTTTCCATCTTATTCTTTCTTTTTTTAAAAAGTAATAATGTCGACAGCTTAATTTTTTTAATTCTAACTTTTGGTTTTCCAAGGTGCAGAAATGAAAGAATAAAAGAATTTAATTGGGATTGTTCTATGATAATGATAATAATCTAAGTTGTGAACAAATATTTTGCAAAATCTGTGATTTCACACATTGTTTATGCTGATTCTTTTAATTTTCAGTTTAATGTTAGATGAAGACTGGTTTTAATTTGCACGTGAATAGTTTAAAATCCATCCAAGATCCAATAACATTTTAATTTTTTCAAACTGTGCCTCTCCAATATTAGATTATAAATTAAGATTGTTGTGAAAAGTTAAAAAAAAATTGTAAAGGTTACAAAAAAATGTAAGAAAAAATCTTTGCAACAAGATGAAAAAAAATTTGAAAAATCTTCTGCAATCTGTTTAATTTTTTCTCCATTTTCATTTCATTTCTCATCACTCATTGATTCCTGCAGTAGCAAAATTTTTTCTTATTAATTTGAATTTTCTTATGAATTTTGGATACTCAAAACTCACCGCAACTTTCTTGTTGACAAAAAAAAGACTCAATTAGGATTTTGCTGATTTTCAATTTTGATTTTTAAAACCTGCCACTTATCAAGTTATTTTTCTAAATTTATATTTCTAACTTTGCAAGAAAGTATTGCTGTGAGGAAAACTACATTTGTATTCTTTTTTATAGGACAATAAAGAAAAAAATTATTAGTGTGGTTGGGAAATGAATACTGTTTTTCTTTATTCTTTATTAACTAGAAGTTCAATTTACATGTGTGATTATTTGTATATCCGATGTTAAATCTATTTATCTTTTATCATCTACGAACATTTGAAAGAATAATGAAATCGTTTCGGCTCGAAGTTTGATATTTACGCCAAAGGGTGCAAGTTAATAATTTGATATGATAAAATGTGATAACAAAACAGCTCTAATCATTAAGTATTTCCAAGTCTGCTTCGACGGAATTTGAATCCTGGTGAGTTTATTTTCTGAAATTTCTTGCAGCGATGTCCATTCGTAAAATCAAAATGCAACCGGTTTTTCGATCTAAAGAAAATTTGTAAAATAAAAATTTTATAACCATAATATTCTCAAATTGCAGCAGCTAGGTATTTAAAGTTCAATATACTCTTATGTCATAAATAACGGGGAAAGTCATACTCAATAACCTGTCTAACTGCTTAAAAAAAAGGAATAATTAAACCAAGTAACTTTAATTTATTGAGTTCAATGTATTCTATTACAAACTTACATTTATTACAAGACCTAAACCTAATTTTTAATACATTCTGATACCAAATAAAACAAGTCTGAAAATGGCTTGTTTTTACCATTAACCTTTTAACCCCTTTTTCACTGACCCCTATCACCTCAGACACCTATAAAAAGGTTTTTGTTATCAGGACAACAATCAACATCATTTGCAACTCCCAAATGACACTCAATTGTGATTTGTGGTACTGTGTTAATAAAATTATTTGAATAAAAAAATTCAAATTCCTGGGTGGTACCCTCAATGAATTGCACTTTAGGATGTACCTTAACGATGACGATATTTGGATTCTATCTGGTAATTTAGTGTAATTTTACTGATAGAATAGAAGAAATCAGGACAAATGATTTGTTTCACCTTGTGCTCGGTAGAAGGTCAAGATTGAACTGATAAAGTTGGAATTCCCATGTTCCCAGACAGTTCCAATACCTCTTTAACAGTACTGATAACAACTAGTGTAGTCTAGTTTAACGGTTATGTGTAATGATAATGAGGAAATTTCACAAGCAAAATTAAAGGATGAGTTTCGGTATAATTAAAATGAGACATTTAGTAGGTTAATAAGTAAATTTATTTTCTTATTTTAGAAAAAAACAATTATTAATTTGTTACATCACATAATGAGATTTGTCTTTGTTTTCTTCACAATTAAAAGTTCACTAATGGTTAAAAGATATCATGTTCCAATGTATAATCTTTAGTAAGTAATGGTACAATGAAAAGGAGAAAGTAGTAATTACTTTACACTACATTACTTACAAGGACATGGACATAAAAATGAATTTCTCATATAACCATTTTTTTTAGCTCGCTTTTTGTTTCAATTTCCTAGTGACCAAATGGTGAACTATTTTAATATTTAGTAACAGTTTCTATGGTTTTAAATTGAAATTTTCTTATAAAATGACTTCATTTTTGTATTTTTTTCCAAAAATACCCATGACTCAGCTGTTAAGATGTATCAAATGGATTTTTCTGCAATTTTTCATAGAAATGTCAATAATATAATGTAACAAAATGATTTTTAAATATAAATATTTAAAAAACTACTGAATTGTTTCAAATTGCTTAGTCATAACACATAAATTGTAGACTAAATATATAAACAACAGATTTAAATAACTAATAAAATTTAGCTATCTGGGCATACAAAAACATTTTAAAAATGGAATAAATACAACAGTGTCATTCAAAAATTTTATTTCCATATAAAGAACACATGAACTTCTAAAAGTACTTAGGTATTTACATGTAATAAAAGTTTTTGTTTACATTCAAACCACGTTTTTGACATCTAGATATAAAGTGCGTGTAAATTTCTCAAATTCCTACAATTTCCTTATTTTGTGTTTACATTTTTTTAAAAACTATTTTTCGCATATAAAATTGATGATGGCATCACGCAGTGGTCAACTTATTGATTGTGTCAGTTTATTCACCTTTGGACCAGTAAAAGAAAGATAGAAAAAAAGAAAAAAATATCAATAAATACATAAATACATATATACATAAATGAATAAATAAAATTTAAAATAAAACTTGTTTTACTTCCATTTTTTGATTTATTTAAATTTCTTTGAATTCAAAATATAAACCTCATTTAATTTCTTACAATGACAATTCAAGATCAGGAAGTATCATTAACTCCCTCAAAAAAATGTTGTCAATTTACTTTCACCTACAGAATCCTTCCTTGTCACCCGGATATAATTAGACTTCGTTGTCATAGCAACGAGGTCAACCAATAAAATACTCGGTAAATACGTGACGTCTACGCCGTAAACCAATGAGCGAAAAACGATTTCAGGTTGATGCCAGATATAAAAATTTGACATCAGTAAGAGCAAGAAACTTTTTAAAGTCATTTGTTTGTTGTATCTGTACAGGGCAGGTCGAGGTTAAATTCAAATCACATTGAGAAAAACGTGAAAATGAAGGTTTTCGTACCTGTTTTTTATGTACTAGTTTTAAGTCAAGGATACCATTTAAATTCCACGAGGGAAGAAACAATTTCAACACAATTGTGGCATACCTTCGGTCGAGAAATCGGTGTTTCTCAATTAAATGCAGAGAGTTTTCTGCAATCGATTACCAAGAATTTTAAATGTTTTAACTGTACAAAGGTACGCGTGATTTAATTTTCTTATTTAATATATTTTTAATTCAACTTTTTTTATTTTTACCGAAATTCAGTGCGCGGACGTAGAACGGATGAAATTATCCGAAAAAATGAAAACTATCACTTTAAAACGGGATAATTTAATCGAAACATCAAATGAGATATTACTGAACGTTTTATTATATGGAAAGGAGTGCAATATAAGCGAAACTAAAAAGAAATGGTTATCATGTGAGAGCGCCATATGTATTGAAGGTTTCTTAGCGACCGAATTATTCGGTTACGATCAACCGCTTTATCACGATGAGGATCCGGTAGATAAAGGATTAAAACGATTGATGCAAATCGGATACACACCAAGAAACTATGATCAGGTATGTTTTAGTTTGGATTCGAATTAAATTTTCTTTTAAATTTTTCCTTACAGTTTGAGGCGATGTAATCACGAAATGAGGTTACATTAAATGTTTAAAAAAAAATTAAAATTAATAAAAATGGTGATGTTATCGATTGATGAATTGAAAATACCTGTTGTAATTTAGCTGGGTCTGGTTTAGTGTGGATTAGAAAAAAATGAGCGTCAAGTAAGGTTCTTTTTCAGGAATTATGAAGGTAATAAACTTAGAGTAAGGTGACAACTCCACCCACTCTTTTTATTATTATTTGCGTGCTGGGAATGTTGTTGATATAGAAATTTGCTTTTTATATATCCGTTATTTTGTCTGAATTTTTTATTCCACGGAATTATGAATTTGTTTTGTTTATATGTAGGTTGAAGTTCTTAAAATAGAAATTCGATGAGAAATTTTCAAGTTAGTAAATGTATAGATGCTTCACTGCACCACACGCTACTTTTTAAAATCGTTTTTAATAATATATATTAAGTTGCAAAAATAAAAAATTATTTAAATTTATTTTGAATTTAATACAAATTTTTTTGATTCATACAATTTTGAAAACGATCAAATATTCAAATTCAAACTAAAATTCAGAAATTAAAAAAATAATTGAAAAACTTATTTTCTTTTTTCAATTTTAAAAAAAAAAATTAAAAAAAAAATATTTTTTCCAGTTTCTTTAAGTTGAAACTACCCCTAGGCCCAGCTTTGTGTCGTACATACATTAAAAAAAAGCAGTGCAAATAGAAACAACGCAAAATAAACAGTTTTTTTTCAAAATTCTAGGTACAGCTTCTAATATCAAGTTTAAAAAATGCAAAACGAATCAACACAAAGCAGGGTCTAGGTACATTCCAAAAAATCCATAAAAGTTATCTACAAAGATTTTTTCTATACTTTATCTCCTATCCTATTACTCTACTCTTGTATATCAAGATTATATCATTGCCAAAATATGTTACGAAATTGAGGTAAAATAAATAAAGTTACATAAATCCTAAACTATAAAAACTATTTTAGAAAAATGTAAATTGAATATGACTAAGCAAAAGACGAATAGTTTACGATGAGTTTAATATTTTTTTGGTAATTAGCCTTAAATATAGGTGCAAGGCCAGTCAGATCTCAATTCTAGGGTTTAGTTTTCCTTTTAGAGAATATTTAGCTTTGGAGGAACTTATAAATATGCAATAAATACACCTATCCCCCGATTTACACGGTTGATAAATTAACGGATTTCAAAAACTGATAAAAATGTATATTTGGCTGCATTTTACAGGCTTTTTCACTTTGAGTCATTTTTGAATCTCATTCCTTTGGTAGCACTGGATCTGAGATCTTCCGTAATTCATCAACCATTGAACCGGAATCGCATCAAGAACTATCAAGTGATAAAAGTGACATCATACCAATCAGGAACAAAAGACTGATAGTTCATGAAAGTGATGACAGTAATTAAACTTATTATTAATTTTATATTTTTCAAGATGTCTTACTTTTGTTTTACATAAATAAGTGACTGAATTATGCACTTTTTAATGTTTTTTCGTTTTACACGGTTTTACATAGCAAAATCCAAGATTTCGATTTACACGGGTTTGTGCGGAACCTATCTTCAGTGTAAATCGAGGGATAGGTGTATAATTAAAATTTTACTTGTCTTAATGCAAGGTTAAAAACATAGTTTTATTTTTTTATTTCTCTGAGAAATCTGTCTAACAGTTCTTGAACAGGTTGATTTGGTGACCCTCAAGCTAAGGCAGGTGGCCAAGGTTGATGTAGAGCTTAAATTCAAATCAAACCTTTAATTAGAATGTGATAAGCGATGTGTTTAATGCACCCAATTTAACCTTGTGATGCTTTGATAAAGAGGGTAAAAATGTTTGAAATGTTTTCTTAGAAGATTGAAATTTGAATAAAATTAATAAAATTAGAAATGAAAAGAGAAATAGAAACAAAAATTTTATTTTTTTGTTACTTAAATTTTTATATTGTTGATTTATTCCGTAAATTTTTATTATTTTTATTGTAGTTTTATTTTATGATAGGGAAATTTACTGCATTGTTATTTAAACAGAATTATGCAACGAATTTTTGGTTTTTCTATTAATTTTATGTTTCTTTCATCTTATTTCCTTTTAATTCAAAAAAGAAAGTTAAAAATTTACACTTTCATGTATAATATATAATATTTTATTTGAAATAATATTTTATATTAAAAAATATATAAATTTTAAATATTACTGAATTGTATTGATAAAAAAATGGTGAATTCTCGTAAATTTCTATATGTTTACATTCCATTCCATTCCATAAATGAATGAAATTGCGTTAAAAATCTGTCCTTGAATAACAACCCCAGTAACTACTTCCTGTCTAAAATACGAATGAATCGTGGGTGCAGCTATTGTCAATCATGAATATTTCATGATAATTTCAATTTAATTGTAAACGTTAAATAGAAAATTATTTATTTCATATTTAAATTCATCTTCTATTAATTGCAAATTTTTATTTTTTAATTCCTGAAATAAATATTAAAAAATGAATTTGAATGATGAACTTTAAATAATAGGTTTCAGTTCACAGTGACATCTTTAACCGTTATAAAATTATTATCATTATACCTTTGAACTGTCAAGCAGAAATGATTTTAGTTAGTTGAAAAAAAAAATCAAATGATTTAGTTCTGAGAAGCTGACGATAAAAAAAATTTGTGAATAGTGCTGACATTGAAAAATGCTTTACAATTTGATTTCTTTTCTTTTTTTAGGATGTTTATTCAGTTTAAGGATACAAATAATAAACTGATGATCCGGAGACGAATAATGTTGTGAAAATGTGTTTTTTTTTTTAAATTATAAATTGATTTTTATTTTCAGTGTTTTACAAGAAATGATCTATTTAAGGATTTCACTGATAATGAATCTAGTAAATTGATTCGAGGAGATGTTAAATTTCTTGTTGCTGCTCTAACGTTAAGGCTCAGTAAAGGTAACGAAAAACATTTTTTAAATAATTGTTTATTATATAAGTTGATATTTCACTTTTTATAAGATAATCTTATATAATTTGACTTCTTGAACCAGATAATATCCGAATTTGGTAAATGCATCAGTGGCTTAGCTAAGATTTATGAGAAGGATCTGTGAATGAGTTGTATTCGAGTTTAAATAGATAACTAAATAGTTTTTTTTTTTGAATTGGTGGCAATTCAAACTCAGTTTATTATTAAAAGCTGCATAATTATGTATCTTAAAATAAATATCACACTTTCATGTATTTTTACGCATTGTAATCAATAAATAATAATAATCTTAAATGTTAATTTATACTGATGAAGAATTTTGCAAAGATTTTATGTGTCATCTTAAATCTATTGCATACAATGTATTTAAACTAAATGATTTTTATCTATAAATTATATAACCTTGTAAAATATTTTACATTTTATCTGCTAAATGCAGATAAGTAACAGCAACAAGACGATGGGATTTTACCTACATACATTACCATTTGTATCAACTTAGGAATTCTTTAAATTATTCCTATTCATAACCCCAAGGAAATTATAACTACATTATAATTCAGGCTTTAAAGTTTTGAAATCTCAACGTAATAATCATGTTTATGCATCAAACAAACCAGTGTGTTGTACTCAACACAACCATTAATCAATTTTTTGTTGTGAATCATGAATTATTTATTATTACTACACCGATTGAATTAGCTGTCAATTTTATATTGTGTGGTAGCTTAATATTAAGATTAAAATTTATTATTTATAATTACAATTTATAATTTTAATGTGGCAAGTCATTTATCTCAAATAGGCCTATTTTTCGCTCACGAAGTAAAAATGACAACGAAGAGGTCATTTTAGTGAGATGTGTTTACTGCACTGTTAGTTTTTCATTTTTGGAATGGAATTATGTTTTATTCAATATTGCTTATGCTAATTTAAATATTAAATAGCAGAATAATGAGATAAATGAAACAGTTTGAATTTTGATTTTAGGTGACTGCATTTCCGTGAAAACAGGACTTGACTTTCTGACTGATTTATTCGCAAAGTATGGAACCAATGACATGAATATAATCAAAGTTCAAGGTAATTAATTATTGTTTGTAATTTTTTATTTAATTTTTTTATGCTTTGTAAGTTCAGATGTCTGTTGAAGGTAAACAAGTCTTTTGTGTTGAGGCAGATAAAATTGAATTTGACAGTATGAAAATTTATTATGACTCAGATTTGATGATACAATAATTTATAGCTAATGATTAAAAAGTAGAGCAATCAAAGGTTTGTGTTTTATAATAGGATGCAATAATTAATGATATAATAATAATAAATAATAATACCAAAAGATTTTTTATTTTTTTTTATTTGATTTAAAATTATTTTATTTACTGAATTTCTTTTTTCAGGTCTGGAAAATCTCATGACAGCTATAGGAATTGAAAGGGACCACCAACATGATCATGACCATGATAATGATAGTGAGGGTGATCATGATCATAATCACGAAAATGAAGGCGATCATGACCAAGATTTAAACAACCATAACGACTATGACCATGAACATTACCATCATGACCACAGTCAAGAAGTTAATACTGATACTTCTGAAAGTGAATACGAAAATCATAATAAATTCACTTATCAAACATCAGGACATATAGAATTGATGCATTTTGATCAAGGCGAATCACTTATAAACAGTTCATCTTTTAATTCTCGTGCTAAAAGAGAAATCCATAACCATTTGATGAAAAATAACACTAGTGAGGTATGAAGAGCTATTAGTTTAATTAAAATTTTAATTAAAATTCTATTGAAATTTAAACTTTCAAGTGTTGGACAGCTGAGGACTTGTTTCATAAATTCGACACTGATAGCTCAAATGGATTAAATCGTGACGAATTTTTACATCTGTGTCCTGCTTTAATCCAACAGAAAATTCGAGGAAAATGCAGTGAAGAAAATTCTAAGGATAAAGGAAATATGGCGGAAGGTTATTTGTTTACTTTAAATATTTAACTGTTTAGAAATTTTCATTAATTATTTTTTTTTTAATATTTTTTTTTAGTTTATGGATATGGGACTTTGACAGTTTTAATTATCAGCTTGTGTTCGTTATTAGGAATTATTCTGATGCCCATCAAACATTCACATTTATATCAGTACATTATGATGTGTTTTATCGCTCTTGCTTTTGGCACACTTACAGGAGACGCATTGATGCATTTAATACCTGAGGTAATAAAAAATGAAATTGAAAGCAAACCATCGAATTTATGTCGCCATAAAATTTCATTTCTCATAAGGTAGTGCATTACGTTGAATAAATTTTAAAGGAAATTTGAGTTCTTTTAAAATAAGTTTTATAAAATATAAATTAACATGCAATTTTTTCAAGTAGAAATGTAGTTATGCAAATTTCAGTAGTAACAAGGTCATTTTTAGCATTAAATCAGTTACGAATTAAGTTAAAATTAAAAAAAATATCTAAAATGAAATGAAATTTGACTGGTGTGATCAGATTTAACTATAAAATAATTTCTGATTTGATTAATTTCATATTTTAAAAATCCCACTAGAATCATTCATCCATTTCAACATTCTAAAAGTTTATTTATTATTATTTCTAAATAATTAATTCTAATTATACTTTTTTAAAAACTCTGATTTCTATTCGTGTGACCCAGCTTTACATTACGCAATTCATACCCCAGAAATGATTAATGCTAAGCACCAGTTAATAAAATAGGTCTTGCTGTCAGCTTTCGGGCTTCTCTTTTTATTATTATCTACCTCATTGCATGATTTACTTATGCGAACATGAAATAAGATTATTATACTACAAATTTTTTGTGCTATTACTACTTATATTTAAATGATTCAATCTAAAACTAATAAACAAGTTGTGTATTTAAATTTTTATTTCAAAATTTATATATATAAAATTCATATGTGGTTGTGAACCGATCTGATGACTTATATCTTTGTTATTTATTACTAATGCTGTTATTTTTTATTTATTTTTTTTATATATTAGGCTATTGGTTTACACAATCACGAGGATCATTCACACCAACCTCATGATCATGAAAATGGGGAAATTAATTTACCAGCATATTTCTGGAAATTTTTTTCAATGTTAGCCGCTATTTATGCATTGTTCATCGTGGAAACTCTATCCCATATGGCTATCGAAGACATAGATCACAAGGTTTGAATAGATCTGAATAATTCTTAATATAATTGATTTTAACTTTTCATTCTAATTTTTTATTTTTATTATACAGGATGATGGGAATTCGAGACATAATCATAGTCACATACCAAATGTTGATCTAGTGCGAATGGCAACTAAGAAAGATGATGATAAAACAATATCAACTGAAACATTAGTATGTTTTAATTAATTAAATGAATTTTCAATAAATTAAAAACCAAAAATCAATTATATTTAAATTTTAGAGTACAAGAGTTGGCAGTGCATCAACACTCAACATGGATGCTGAAAGAAATTCTCACGCACCTGTAGTACAATCTCAAACATCTCTTCCTAAAGATAAATGCTGGGGTATAAATAAATATAATTCAGCACAAATTTTAAATCCATCTTACTTAAACATTGACTCGAGACCTGCAATCACCCTATTAATCTAGATCACTCAGTTTTGTGCTTAGCCCTTAATGAAAAAAAAATGCCTTTTTGTGTATTTTAAAGCCGCATTAGTGAAAAACTCGCCTCAGGCAGTTCTCAGCAGGGGTGGCAAAACATGGAGGTCAATATTGTCAGAGTTTTATCAGACTTTAAAGTTTAAAATTTTAACTTTGTCCTAGCTATTTAATTGCTTAATTATTTAAAATAATTGTAAATATTATTAATTATTCAAAATAATTATAAATATTAATTTGTTATTGATTAATTTAATTTTAATTTCAGGTTTTACAACCCTGGCTTTAGTGATCATTGTTGGTGATGGAATTCACAATATTGCTGATGGCTTAACTATAGGTGCAGCATTTAGTAGTAACATTAAAGGTGGAATTTCATCAGCATTAGCTATATTTTTTCACGAGCTGCCACATGAATTTGGTGATTTTGTCATTTTATTATCAACTGGTTTATCGTACAAAAAAGCATTATTGTGGAATTTTATTTCATCGTTAACTGCCTTCATTGGACTGTTTATTGGAATTGAACTAGGAGAGAATACTGAAGCAAGACAATGGATTCTTGCTATTGCTGCAGGAATGTTTTTGTACATTGCGTTAGGGAATATGGTGAGTAAATAGATTTCCCACAGGACCGTGGCAAATGGCCTAAGGCAACACATTTTTAGGAGAGGCATGTTTTGACAGAACCTACCAATTTTTTTTCGTATTTAAATTTAAAATTTTATTTTCTTAGCTATTAAAATAGGCGTCACGGTCCTGATGTTTCACTTAGCACACTGATATACTATATTTGTCTTATAAATATAAATTTAAAATTAAAAATATCAAAATTTGATGTTTCTTATGATTATTTTTAAGACTTTAAGGATATTTTGTGCTATGAGGAGTAATTTTTCTTGTTTAAACACAGAAATTAATTTGTTCGTTTATTTATTTCTCGTTTAGTTACCTGAATTGAAAGCTCAAAAAGCAAAAAATGGAGCTATGGGTTTCCTTGCGCAGAATGTTGGAGTTTTAGTTGGAATGAGTTTTATGATTATCATAGGAATATTTGAAGAAAAAATTCAAATTTGAGTCTAACTCTCTTTTTGTATTGTTTTAATCTTAATATTTTTTTTAAAAATTTCTCCTATGGAGAATAAGTAATTTGATAAAAATTAATAAGGTTGTGAACTCAATTGTGCCTTTGTAAATATTTATGAGAACTGTTGTAAAAAATAATGACATGTGATACAATTGTAATTAATAATGACAGTATTATCTGTATTGATGTGCTTTAATGGGTTTTCTACAGTACATCGTCATTACGTCATGATTTAGAATGTTTTATTTGAAATAAAAATCTTACCAGTTTTGTTATAAGGTTATTAAAATTTATAAAAATACAAATTCTCACTTTTTTTTCACTTAGGGCTTGATAAAGTTACCGTAGATTTACCTTTTTAATGCTTTTTAACGAACACAGTTGCAATTCAGTTGGTATAATACCTTAACAAAACATCAACGCGCACATAAACATATTTGTTTCGATAATTCAGAAATATCAATCGAAAATTTCAAACTTACCATATTTTAGGAGTCGCTAATTTTTAAATTCGCTAAGTTTAAACTTTCTGTCGCTAGAGTTCGCGCTCTGTCGGTACGGTGACTAGGTATGCAAAATGGTTGTCAGCTGTCACAGAAAATCCCAAATACACATATCTTGCTGATAATAACAATAAACCGGTAAGCAGACGAAAAAAAGGAGTACATTTTACGTGAGATAAGTCGTCAATGATATGTAATAATTTTTCAAATGTTAAAAATGTGTAAGTGGCAGCATGAAAATTTGTTTACATCCTCTTTTTCTGATTTTCTCTAGATAGTAATACAAAATTTTATCATGGATTTCGAAAGTCCTGATGTAGAAAGAGATTTTCCTGGGTTGTACGCTTCAGAAGTTACTGGAAGAAGTCCTGAAAATGACTGTAAGTATGGTGTATTATCAATGAATATCTAATTTAAAGAAAAAAATAACCGAATAGGCTTATTGGATATCCTAATCATAAACTTATTAAAATGGAAACAAAATCAAATAACTTGTTTAAATTTTAAAATATTTGTATGTGGAGTTAAAGGAAACATGTGCTGACACAGTACATGACCTATCTTCATTACGTAATCATTTTGAATAGATTAAGTTACAACTTTTTGATAAGAATTTCAAGGTTTGATAGATGTAAATAGAACATGAGTTGTTTTAAATCCCATTGCGAAATAAGAAATAAAAATAAAAATATTTTTTACATACCTAACTTCAAATAAAATTTCATATTGATAAATATATTAATTATAAATTTTTAAATAATTATAAAACATTTTGAGAGCATCGTGTGAGTAAACTGAAACACTTCATGGTTTGTCCCAACTAAACTAATAAATTGAAGTTCTAAAAAAATGTAAGAGGAAAAAAATAACATCCTGGAAATGACCCAGACCTTTGTATATAAATTAAATAATTTGATAGGTGTTATGATGAAAATTGGCCTCTGTCAGAGAGGAATATAAAAACCTTGTCATTTCTGCCATTTTGTTTCATTTAAACGGAAATTTCGACTGGATAAAAGCAAATCTTGCTGAAGGTACATGACTAATAATAAGTGATAACTAACATATGTTTCAGAAAGTGATTACAATAATCAGGTAAACTAATTGCACTTCATTTTTCCTTGTTTTTTGTGAATTTAATTGACAATTTTAACAAATGGAAAAAAAAGCAAACTCTGAGCACAAATATTAGTTATTTGAAATAAATTTAAAAAAAAAATTATTTTTTTCCATTATTTTACAATTTATAATCGTTTCTAAACCTTCAAACATCTAAATCAATCAATTTTAATAAGTAAAAAAATAATTAAATATCATTTAAGAAGGTTATAAAGTTTTTTCATACCTAACACTATATTAACAAGTATTCCTTGTAACCCTTAAAACTCTTCTTTTCATACTGGATTTACTTCCTTTTTTTGTTTTAAAAAAAATACCTGATACACATTGAATTGAATCAATTCGAGTATCAAATTATTTGTATAGAAATAAAATTGAATGGATATTTCCTTGTTCACTGTTTCGAGTTTCAGTTTAGTTTGTAAAATGTAATCACACACAAGTGGTAATGCCACAAGTTAGTCATCAAAGAAGGAAACAAATGGAATCAAAGAAAGTTAACGGTAAAAAAATTATTATTATAAAGAAGAAATTAGAGTCAAGGTGAAATAATTTAAATACAGTAAACATTTAAAAATACACCTGGTTTGACAGGTTTTCAAAACACATGACCTAGGAAAAAAGGTGCATTAAGTGGGTGTGGATGAATACTCATTTTAGCTGAAATGAAATGAAGGAATGATGGTGGAGATTTGAGATTGAATTTAGAATTTTTTGAAACGTGTTTATTTGTTTTAATTATTGATTTATTTGTTTATTTTTTGTAGTTAGCGATGATGGACATAATAAACCTTCAAAAAAGGATTTGTTGATCGGAAAGCGAAAGGATAAAAAGGATAAAGGTTACGTTGCTTTCGAAGGAGAAAGTTCGGGGGATGAAATGGATGGCGAACAAATGTAAATAATTTGATTGATTGATTAATTAATTTATGAATTTATTTATTGTTTTTATTTTTTTATCTTTTAGGGGTTTGAAAAGGAAGACTAGTAGAGCACCTTTTAAGTTTCCAAGGAAGGATAAAAGTAAGGATAAAGGGAAGGAAGGAAAAGAAGAAGATAAAAAAGAGAAAAAGAAAGAAGAGGAGAAGAAAGAGAAAAAGAAGGACGAGGAAAAGAAGGAGAAAAAAAAAGATGATGAAAAGAAAGAGAAGAAAAAAGATGAAGAGAAAAAAGAGAAGAAAAAGGAAAAGGAGAAAGAAAAGGAAAAATCAAAACATGTATTAAAGAAGAAAAAGTCGAAATCTGTTGGTGAAGAAGCGTTTCAAAGAGGTTGGTTGGTTTAATTAGTTGGATTTTTTGTTTTTCTTTCTACTTTGGTCAAGGGAATGGAAGATAAATGCTAGCTTATAAGTATGTTAGAATTATATTCATTATAAATTATAATGGAAAATAACAGAATTTTTTTTTAGTTTAATTTGATTAATTTATTTCACCAAAATTTAACTGAATTTTTAATAATATAAATTTTAATTTTTCATTTCAGATGAAAGGCCAATATTTGGGGTTCCACTAGATGTTGCTATTCGTCGAAACAAATGTCATGATGGAATTGAATTGCCAGCAATTGTGAGGGAATGCATAGATTATATAGAAGAACATGGTAAAAAAAAATAATTAAAACTATTAATTAATTAATTAAAAACCATTGTACACTATCGATAATTTATGTTCAATTTATTTTTATTTAAAATTTTAATTTTAGGATTATCTTGTGAAGGAATTTACCGTCTCTCAGGAGTTAAATCAAAAGTTCAACAGTTAAGAGCAAAATATGATAGAGGCGATGATGTATATTTATATGAACATGAACCTCACATCGTAGCATCGCTATTGAAATTGTTTTTGAGAGAATTACCGGAACCAGTCTTAACAAATGAACTAAAGTTACAATTTGAGGAAGTTTCTGGTAATTTTTTTGTCCGAAATAACTCATAAATTTTGAAATGAATTGGAATTTTTATTTTTTTGTAATTACTTTAGCACAAAGGGACCAACAACAGGTATTAGAGGGATTACGGAATTTGATAAACAAACTACCAAATAGCAATAGATTACTCTTGTCATGGATTTTTGTCCATATGGAACATATCATATCAAGAGTAAATAGATAAAATTAATTGAAAAAAAATGTTTTTACCTTGTTTTAACTATTTTTTGAATTTTAGGAAAAACAAAATAAAATGAACGTACAAAATGTGTCGATAGTTCTTAGTCCTACTATGCAGATTAGTCACTGTGTTCTCAATGCGCTCTTCATGCACAGCCGTGAACTCTTCAAAAACGTCACATTCAAAAAGTACATACCTCTCCACCATTTTATTAACTGAATGCCACATAATGTTATTAAAAAAATAGATATAAAATGTAAAAAAAAATTAGTTCCTGCAACTGAACCTTGTCCTGCCCGTTATCAGAAAGCGATAATGCGTATATCCTGAGTAAGGGTCATTCATCACTTTTAAATTGGCTGCCATTATTTTTTTTAAATTTATTTCGAAGCGGTTTTTTTTATTTTTTTAATAATTTGCTGCACATGTGTTTTTCCTGCTGTTAATATCATGGCGGAATACAAGCGTAGTATTTTTGGGAAGTTAAAAAAAGACTCTTTAAAGAGAAGTTATCCGAAGAAGTTTGAGTTGAATAATGTAATGGTTTTTCATTTTAATTTTATTTATTCATTTTATTTTTTAAGGTATGTTCCTCCGATTCGACCGGAAACTTCACGGTTGTCTTTAGATCTTCCAGAGAGTCCAGCAGCCATTGAAGAGGAGATTCGAAAACAGGAATCACTTTTGAATCAATTGCATTCCGAATTAAATGCAGGTATTAATGATAGGCAAAAGGAGGAACAATTATGGGAAGTGCAAAGGATTGTTACGCAACTAAAAAGAAAAGTATGTAATTTTTGTTTCAATTTATCAATTTACATTATTTTATTTTATTTTTATAAATTGTAAATAAAATTTTGTATTTAATTTTTATTTTTAGTTACGGTTTACTAAGAGAGTTCAAGAAAAGGGTACTGATAGTCCAAAACAGAGCAGTTTGGCTAAAACTGAGGAAAAAGTTGAACCTCTTCCTGTACCTGCAGAAGATGAATTTGTTATTGATACTCGATTAAGAACTGCGAGTGAACCGTTGCCATTTAAAGTAGAATCAGAACATAAGTATACTGTCTTTGTGCCATGGGAAAAAGCAGATGAGGTAATTTATTATAATTATAAATTATTAAATAAAAATTTTATTTAATGCAAATTAATTTGTTTATTAAACAGGAAACTAAAAAAATTAAAGAAGAAGAAATTCCTGATTCTGTTGTTGCACCTGATATTGTGCCTGAGCAATCAATTAATAATGCAGACTCATTACAAACTGACAATGATTCTGCAGAACCTCCAAGCGAGATCAAAAAAGTAGAAAATAAATTATTTTTTTAGGGTTTTAATAAATTGAAAAAATATAGATTAAAATATTTAATTTTTTTCTATTAGCAATCTATTGATGAGACAGCACAAGCAGCTGACGTGACTCAGCCACAAGATGAACTAGTGGAACCAAACCAGGAGGTACAAGAGCAAGCTGAACGTGCTGAAACCGGTGGTAACAATGATAAAATGTTTACTTGCAATGAGAATTTTGAATTTTGTAATTATTTTATTTAAAAGTATTAAAAATTTTATTTTTTAGATTCGGTAGATGTAGATAAAAATGGAAAAGTTGAGGAAGATGAGGAATTGAAATCTTTAGTTTACGAAAATATTACATTAGAAATTCAACAGGAAGAACTTTTACAACTTGGTGAGCAATTAAGATGTAAAATTGAAAGCGAACGAAACGAGGTAGAACGACTCAAAACTGAGATTACTGAACTGCAAACTTTATACCAATATCGACCTTTGTCAGGAGACAGTTCTGATAATAGTTCCAATAGTAGTGAGAGTGTATCCTTTTTTTTTAATTTAATTTAACCAAAACTTTAATCATTTGATTTAATGCGTTGAATTTTCTTTAATGAAATGCACAGGAAGATGAAGAAGAACTTCAGCAAGTTCTTGATGATTTGATTAAGGAAAATCAAGAATTGAAAGTATGAAAAAATTCAATTAAACTTATTATTTTTTTAATGATTTATTTAATTTAGCGGCAAAATCAGGAATTATGTGAGAAGATTCAAAGGGAAAGGGAAACTGCTACTGGAGTTAATGTTCAGATTCGACTTTTGCAGCTGAAACAAGATGACACAACTGCAAAACAAAGTCTTTTGGTGGAGAGAGAAACAGCTGTGTGTTAATTGAGTTTAACGTGCAGTTGTTTCAACAAATGGGATAAATTACAATAACATTTTATGTGATGTGTTTTGAGATGTGATATAGTGAAATAGAATATTTGTATTCTTAGATATTATAATGAAATAAGTAATTAATTATTATATAATAACTTTTCTATTTAAAAGTGACTCTTGAACTATTTATGGACTAGAATATTTTAAGTTGTGAACGTGAAATTTTAACAAATTTGTATGACTATTTTACAGGAATCTCGATTTTTTTTCTCTCTTTCTTTATATTTGTGTGATTTAGTGTAGATGAGAAGAATAAGAAAAATCCGTACAGATTGCCTTCATCTCATACTTAAAATATATTACTAAAACTTAATGAGAATCATGTAACTTGTTGTGCCTGTAAAAATGGTGGATGCTTTTTTTTCTGTCTAAAAATTTCACCCAGTATTATTACACTATAAGGTATATTTTTAGATGACTATTTATTTTAAATGTTGTCCAAAAAAAGATGTGGTCTGCATAATGCATGAATTTTGTGAATATTCTGATACAATTATAATTATTATATTATATAATGCATTTTATGATGTCGGTTTTATGTATATTTCTTAACGGACTGCTTTTTTTAGTAATTTTCACTTCTTTCTATGTAATTATTGCTAAGGTATTAGATAGTTTACGCTATTTCTCTGTTATTTTACTCAATTTGTTTGGAGGGTTGAGAGATAATGAGTTGGGGTTGTAAATTCAATATGGTACCAATTGACCAATCCCTCACTTAGTGGTTTCTAATGGGAATTTTTAACACAAAAATGGCGTAAAAATCTAATGTCACGAAATTGCTTTGAATTGATGATTATGAAGTTAGTGGTGATCAATAAAATTACGAATTTAATAAGGGAACTTGAAAATCTTAGATTTTTTTAAATATACATTATTTTTATATTATATTTATTATTCAGATTTTAATTTAATTTTTAGTTCGTTTGGTGTTATTTTTACTTTCAGTTACAATTATATTTCCAGAGAGGAAATTGGATGTTACGTATGACGAATCACATTGAGTTTTTGTGGTAACGGTAATCAAATCAAAATTTTCTCATAATTATAACAAATGAGCACAATTATCAACTAATGAAGAATTGTATTATCTCTCTTAACACTGATCTTCACATCTCATTTCTGTCCTTCACCTTGCTCGGGTCGTTGCTCTTTAGGAAAGGTCGGAGGTCATGACCCCCCAATGCTAACTGTAGCAACTGTAGCATGAACAGCTATTTGAATGAGAGCATCTTTAGTGGGGTGCAATCAACCAGACTGCCAACTGTCACCCAACCCATTCAACTCTTTGACAATAGTGAGCACATGGCTCTAAGGGTTGGTAAATGCCCCTTCCTTAATTTCAATCCCCTGTCACTTTGTGGGCGGGTGACAAAAAGAAAAAGAAAGCTCACCAAAAAATTTTAACAGTTGTCGAAAACAACAATGGTTAATTTCCTCTTATACATTATTATTTTTATTATTGTTACAGAATTTTCTCGGAATTGTTGTTCTGAGGTTTTATTTTATTAAAATCTATATTGTATTCATGCTTTGACCTATCAATCAAACGTCAATAAAAGGTCAAACTTAACGGACGTGTATCCTAACAAACTGCTCTACATTGCGTGCAAAGTGAATTAGAATTATTACCAATGCCCATAATACCCGCTGACCACTTGTTTCAGTCCAAACTGACCACAAAGCACGCGACACATGATCGATTAAAGGTGCAAAATGAAATTAGAGAGTAAAATTAATGACAAGTTGAAATCGATTATGAAATAAGCCTAAAATATGCGATCTAATTCAAATAAATGAAACTGAATAATTTAAACCAGTTGAGAAGTATATTAACGATAATTTGGTTTATTTAATCTATGCTTGGTATCTCACGAATGTAATTACTTAGCCCATTTTTTGTTATTTATGGGTTTCGTGACTTCGACCCTCGATAATTGCGGGTCAGTCAAACCGCGACGTGATTGACTGAATTATTTATAATATCATTTTAATGCTTACTGCAGCGTACAATCACTTTGATATAAAACCTTTAAGGAGTTTGTTAATTTTAAAAAAAGTTAAAATTTTGAATATTGAAAGAAAATCATATGCTCGTTAACCGGAAATAGTTAACTTAACGTGCGTTTACAAGTTCAGCTGCGCCCTCAGTGGTGATGCTAGAGAAGGGTTTTACCCCTTCCCTCCCAGTGCTAACTCATTTGGTCCCCTACTTTAGTCAAGGGAAAATCTCCAAGGTACCGTTAGATTTGTACAAAGAGTTTTGAAAATGTTGGCGTACATGAAAATGGCAAAATCGGACGATGCCGGACCTTGGTTTGCGCCGCCATCAAGATTACATTCGGAAATTCAAGATTCAAAATCACAATTTTTTTGTGAAAATTCAATGGAAACACCAGGTTAGTTAAATTACAACAATCAGATTGCGGAAATAGCTCAAGCAGTATTTTCTGTGTACTGTATTTGTCAAGCTTTTTAATGTTGTAAAATTATATCGAACTTTAGTTCAAGACTTCAGTTTTGTTTCATAATTTTAAATATGACAATCTCGTAAATGAATTGGTTTAAGAAAATTGAAAATTTACTAAAATTCCCTAAAATTCATAAAAATTCTGAAAAAACAAATTACCAAAAAACTTTTTCTGAATTTTCACAAACGTTAGTTGTTTTTAATGAACTTTCGCGACTTTTTGAATTTTAATGAACTTTCGCGACTTTTTGAATTTTAATGAACTTTCGCGACTTTTTGAATTTTAATGAATTTCATTGACTTTTAGAACAAATTTTTGTGACTTTATTTAAATTTTAATAATTTTTAAGTAATGAATTTGAAATTTATATAATTTGTACCAACATATTCCACACATTGAATTCTCTGGTTTTATCCCCATGTCCTACATAACTCCTTCCACAATTCCCCAATGTAAACCACAACAAACCCCAAAATTAGAAAGTGGGTCAATAAAAGTGAAGCGTACACACAAGTCCTTTGATTCTGTTAAGGTTACAAGGCCACATGACCATCGCAACCCCTTTAAGCCAACAAGGGAGCACGTGTCCTCTAACGACTTGTGCCCTTAGAGCACCCGCTTATCAAAGGGGGTGATAAGAAAAGGGGTAGAGGTAAATGCCAAATCGAGTTAAGATGCGTACGAAGGGTCCACTTTTTATTGCGGTTTGTCGAGGTCATTTCTCACCCTATTCCATCACGACCCCATTACTCAGTGAGGTTGAGGCCAACCACAATTTAACCCCTTCTTTTAACCATTTGTGTTTATTTGATAACCTAAATATGTGGTCAGCAAATGTGGGTTATCTCAGATTACTTTTTCAATCTTTGTGGGAAACTGATGGCGAGTTTAGTGATTAATCAAATTAATCAATTAAAAATTTTCTCATAGATTTATTTTTAATATTTACGCTTTTAGTGGCTTAAATATTTAAATTATTAAGTCAAATGTAACAAAGGCTTTGAAAATGGTCAATTTTAAGGTTAGGTATAAAAATATAAGGAAATTTTAACTAAATGTTGTTGTTTATATGTATATATTTATATAATAATGCAATAGTAGATTATGTCGAGTTATCGTAAATCAATGTGATTGGTTTAGTTTAAATGATTAGTCAATAATTTGTACAATTTATCTGTGAAAATCATTTAGTGTGGAAAGATTTTTGTTACAGTAAGTTTTATTTTTTAATTTATTTAAAAATTGTTCATTTGACATCAATATTTACCAATTTTTATCAATTCTCATAATAACAACGATTTTAATTGACAGAAACATCTTTAGAAATGAATTCAGAACCAGAACAACATTCAAACATGGATGAAGATAGTCCATTGTGCTTAGTAGTAAAAAAAAACAAAGATGGCCACTATTCATCCTTAGGTATGTATAAATAATGAGACTAAATTTATTAATTACAACATTAATTGCTATGTACCATAGTGAGAATTAACGAAATTGAATAAATTGTTATTTTTATTTTAAGTATCAGAGGACAAAGGATTCCTTCCAACACCACCAGGTAAATGAAAAACATAACTAAAAACACTATTATACACTTTTATCATCATTAATTATAATACACTGTACATTTAAACCTCATAAAAAAAATTCGGAAAGTATTGCACACGCACGTGAAATTGAATTCTATTGGTTGAGCAGGAATTTGATTGGCAGATACAAACTCCGCCTTGTGATAAATTATATCGAGATATAGAAAAAGTGAAATTAAAAGTTAGAAAGCTAAAATATAATGCTTAAATGGCGTATCCATATTTACAGCAACCGACAAGTGCATTTCATCATCCGCATTCGCGATGGTTTTCTTATTCTCATCAAGTGTCTAATTTATTAGGGAGTCCAGCTGAATCACATTTTTCAACTTCGCACCCCAGATTGTCGAGTCCGTTGAGGGTTGATGTCCATCAACAGGGTTTGTCTGTTTCACCCGTATCAAGTACTCATTTTCAAGATCAAAATTCACATCAAAATCTTCTTAATTCATTACCGTTGATTTCACCTGCAGATTTTATGGAAAGTAAGTGTTTTTTTTAATTTTATTTTTCACATTTGTTTTTATTTCTGCTTTTCTATCTTGTTAAGTTTCGATTTTTTTAATGGAGTCAAAAAATATGGAATTTTCTTTTCATAAGATAAAACAAAAACAAGTTATCTCAGAGTACTTTTTTGTAATCTATGGAGTTTTTGATGGTCAGAGAGTAGAAAAATGTGAAATTAAAAATGGCTTTGTTTGATAATTTAGAATTAACGTTAATTTTGTTTTTCTAAGGTCCAATTTTTGCTCGCGCACTCGCAAGTGGTGCTCCAAAAAGGCCTAGAGGTGAGAAGAAACCGATTCCTGATGAACAAAAGGATGGTAAATATTACGAACGTCGAAAAAGGAACAATTTAGCAGCAAAGAAATCTCGTGATGCAAGAAAATCTCGTGAAGATCAAATTGCACTAAGAGCAACGACATTAGAAAAAGAAAATGCAGTTCTCAGGGCTCAACTGGTCACGCTAAGAGAGGAAGCAGACTCACTTCGACTTTTACTCATTCAAAAGAGAAGTCGATAACAAAAACATTTTTTCTACTACTCACAAGTCTTCCAGTGGCCATCTTTAGATTTTTTTTAAACTAAACTGTGTTTTTAGTTGTATAATTACAATTTATAAAAATTATATTAAATATAAATTTTAATCATCAAATAGAAAATAAATTATTTCAAAAACACCCCCATGGATGCTTCACTGCACTATACAAATTTGACTGGTGCAAAAATATGTGTTTGTTTTTGTTCTTTTTTTTCTTATTAAGTAAATCCTTTTTAATAACAAATTCAATCAGATTATTAAGTAGATATAAATTGTTTTTCGATATTGTGGTAGAAAAAAATTGAAACGATTGCTATAATTACACGCCTGGCACTGACCATAAATTGACCACAAATTGACCACAAATATGAGTGACGTCATATTTCCTTTAGCGTGTACAAAATCTTTTACCGATATTTTAAACGGATGTCAATAAATTTTCTATTTGTTAAAATAATATATGGTTTTCTTATCGGTTGCTTTAAAATGTTGTCATTTTTGGGACTATTGATTATTTTATTCTATTTTTTATTTTAACTTAAACATTAAATAAAGACATTTGTTTATATTTTATTTCAAAGTCGATCAAGTCATGTCGTGTTTGGCAATCATTCAAGCAATGCATTTGTTTGCGACCGCAACATAATGAGCAGCAAATCCTTTTGTTTCGTTTCTAAATGGCTTTAAATGGACTTTTCTTATCAATGTTAGGATCAAATGGGAGTTGCACAGTCGAGATAAAAGTGAAATAAAAATGATATGGGAACCAATGCACGTGACACATGAGTAGCCACTCGTAAAAATCGTTTAAAATAAATAATAAACATGCAAACAAAAGGAGAAAGAAATATGCCTAAAGGCGGCCATTTTTAAAACCAATCTAAAAATGAACCGGTTCGATAGTATGACGAAAGTATGGAATCGCAGATGAGCGCGGGGTTGTATTGTTTGTTGAATTAGAAGCATTTTTAGGGTTCGAATAAGAGAAACGGTTGATTCTTTGTAATGCTTGCTCTTCGAATTCAGTTATCACAATTTTTGTCAGTGTCGACATGGATTTGCACATTATACGGACAACGATTTACTCTTGTTAGTAGGCCAGTAATCCGAGTTTTGTAAAGGTACATATCGAAACTAAGCATGGATCGAACTGCTAAAGTTGAATTGAGTTTGAAGTGAGTTTTAAATTGTGATTTTTTAAATTTTGCTGTACTTTCAAAATAAATTTTTATTTTAGGTTTCCTACGAAAAGCAATGAAAACTCGAGACGTCTTTTCCCATCGATTCCGGAAGTGTTTTTCGATATGGGATCAGCAATTCCTCGCGAATATTTGGCTGGTTTGAAAAAAGAATTGGAAATTAAGTTTGATTGTAAACCAAGCAAAAAATAGTTTGCGTTTACGAAATTCCACTAGTTCGAGATGTAAAATTGAAAAATTTGAATGTAAACCCTATTATGTTTTTATTTGGCGTTGGAAATGATGTAATTTCATCATTCCATTATTTCGAATTTGATTAAAATTATTTTTAAATCTGCGTTCAAGAAAATTTGAATTTGTTTTTATTTTCAAGTTAAGGATGTGCGCGAAACCTTTAATCCAAAACTGTCATTTTTAAAACATTTAGCCGAATAGAAAGCTATTACGAACATCATGTGATTCGGATGTCGTTAGCCCAATCTGGTGGCAAATCATCATACTTGGGAA
>JAQFZN010000167.1:0-44448 GCA_034687075.1 Geophilus carpophagus
TATAGGCACCAAGTTTCCACATATGATCTGCAAAAAAATGCAGCATTTCATCCAGATTGTTTGTATCCTACAGTAATGTTTCCCTCAAATTTAATGGTTTGGACCTGCATAAATAACGGAAAAATTGAGAAACTTCATATAATTGATGGGACTGTTAAGGTACTTAATTACATCATTATTTTAGAGGATAATATGCTTCCATCAATTCAAAAATTATATTCAAATGGTGACTTTATGTAATTTCAATATCTAATTTAAATTGTCACATAATATTGAAAAAAATTTATTCAAAAATTAAATAAATAATTCAAATATCTACTTCATTTCTAAATAGTTCAAAAAACTATATTATTTAACACATAAATGAGATAAGTAATCGTTAATTTGTTATTAAATAAATACATTGACATAATGATACATCGATTTACCGTTACATAGACAGGAAAAATTCATATTTAAATGAATTTTGGAATTATTTCCATTATTCTTTTACTAATAAATGGTGTAACTGAATATATTTTTAATTTTTTATTACATTAAAAATTGTTATTCATAAATAATCTATTTATTTATTTTCAGTATTATGCTATAAGTCTTATTTTCATCTATTATATCCTCAATGTAATTTATTATTTTTAAAAAAATGTATTATATTTAAAAAATTTTATTATTTTTATAAAAATAAAAATTAATATTAAAATTTATATAATACAAATTTGAGGTTATTAATTATTATTGTAGTTTTCAGTTTGGTTAAAATAAATTTAGTTTAGTTTTAAAAACAATACAATTACAATAAGGATATATTTAATTACATTTAATTATAATTAAAAAATAATCAATTATGAATATACAGATCTATATTTTTTACAAAGTAGAGGCATTAATTAAAGCCTAATTACAATCTGAGATGGTAAATTTTTAAAAGTTAATTTACAATTTCAGATTGTAAATAGGCTTTAATTAGGCATTATTTTATAACTAAGAAAACAATTAAGATGTACTTTAAAAACAGCTTTACCTTTAAACAATGGCCCCAAACTGGAAAAAAAATAATACTTGATCAGCAATATATCAAAAATAAATTCTAAAACTTGAATAGTTACCCTAAAGACCACTAGCGCTGCATGGTGACAAAATATGACAAAAGAACCAATCCTTAGCAAGAAAAATCTATGATTTTAGGGATCGTTTCTATACCCAATATTCTGACGCATGCTCTAGACCCAAGGTTTTTAGATTTGTTGACGTCACTTCACTTATTTGTAAACATGGCTGACGATTACGAAGTGAACATGGATGTGTGCGACAAAGAGACTGAAAAAAATGGACAGAAACCAGAAAAAATGTTTACATTGAAAAAGTGGAATGCTGTTGCTATGTGGAGTTGGGATGTTGAATGTGATACATGTGCAATATGTCGTGTTCAAGTTATGGGTATGCATTTCTGCGATTACAAATTAAAATAAATAGTAATTTGAATTATTTTCATTCTCTGAACAGATGCTTGTTTAAGATGTCAGGCCGAAAATAAACAAGAAGATTGTGTTGGTATGTATTTAAATTAGATGTTGGATTGAACATTAGGTATAAATAATAATGACGTAATTTTTATTTTAATAGTTGTTTGGGGTGAATGCAATCACTCATTTCACAATTGCTGTATGTCTTTATGGGTAAAGCAAAACAACAGATGTCCGTTATGTCAGCAAGAATGGTTTGTGCAGCGAATAGGAAAATAAACATGTACTCGTTTTAGATTTTTAATTTATATTTAAAATTTAATTTTCTCTTTAACAAAACTGTAGGCTACAATAAATTAGAAAATTTGTATTTTTTATACTGGTTATTGATTTTTTTAATGTGTGCAATACATATTGTCCAGAAAATAAATATAAAATTAAATTAATTGATAATTAATGTAAAATTAACATACAATATAAAATCCTTTCTTCTTGAACTAAATTTGTCTTTCTTTTTCAATTTTTTTTCTACTTTATTTGACCATCTGCAGCTATTTTAATACAATAAAACTTTATAAATCTTATAAAAAATCATTTTCTGGTAGGAACAGTTTGAGGATATGCATGATATTATTATCAAAAATGTACACATATAAACAAAAATACTATTTAGAAGGTTTTAAACACATCAGAATTAATAACTATAACATGTGCGAAGCATCAACAGGATGCTTCCGCTCTGCCTGATGACATCACTTCCGCATAGAAGGCATGTTTGAATCTGAGGTTTTACTATCTACATAGCATGTTTAGATCGAATGATGTTGCCAATAGATTTTAATAAGCTGTGCAGCATGCGGTACATAATTTTAAGTAGATGTTTACTTCTGGAAAATACATCAAGATCGTTACGCTTTTTTAAAACCAGCTGCATTGTTAACAATAGTACGTTAAAATACTTTACTATAATATTGCATCAGTTTAATAATTTATTGCATTTATCATTTCAGAAAATGTCAAAGTTAAGGTTGGTGATGTTTCGTTGATTACGACGAGACCTAAAAATCCAGAATTAGTGCCAATTAACTATAGTAAATAAAGCTGTCAAAAACAAATAATCTTAAAAATCTAATAATCAAAATACTGATTATTTTCAGTTTGCAAAAAGTCACCTCAAACTGTTTTACAACATTTAAGATGGATTATGCAAAAGGTTAATAAATCTAATGTAAATTTTACTAGTATTAATATTTTTATTAATCTTTTAAAATAGGATATTTTAAAACAAGACATTTTTTTAATTGGACCACCAGGACCGTTAAAACGATCTATAGTTATGCAATATTTAGTAAGAATTATTTTTACTGTCATTTTCTATAAAAAGAAAATATGACGCTATTAACTAAATTTACCTTACTCTTTCTTATAATTTTTTTTAGGAATTGACAAAAAAAGAAGTCGAATATGTATCACTCTCTCGAGACACCACAGAATCTGATTTAAAACAAAGACGAGAAATTAAAAACAAAACAGCACATTTTATTGATCAGGTTAATGAATTTTTTTATTTTAAATTTAAAGAATGAAATTTTTATTTATTATTAATTTTTCGTTTACTACTAAAGTGTGCTGTTAGAGCTGCGATTGAAGGCCGTATCTTAGTAGTAGAAGGGATTGAAAAAGCGGAAAGAAACGTTTTGCCTGTTTTAAATAATTTACTAGAAAATCGTGAAATGCAACTAGAAGATGGAAGATTTCTTATGGCACCAGAACGATACGATAAATTACTAATGGTAGTTGTAACAACACAATAATCAATGATAAATTTAAAAAAATTTAATTTTAGGAACATTCGAAAGAAGAATTAGACTCGTGGAATTTAGTAAGAGTTAGCGAGAATTTCCGTGTGATCGCTTTAGGTCTTCCTGTTCCTCGTTACCAAGGAAACCCTTTAGATCCTCCATTACGTTCTAGATTTCAAGCTAGAGATATAAACGCAATACCAATGAATGTGAGTAAAATATTGCAATTATTTAATTACATAAAAACTTATTTGATTTTGTTTAATTTTTAGGAAATGTTGCATTTTTTGAATGCTGCTAATCCAAACTCTTCAATGGAAAATATAGTTTCATTTGCGTATACGATGTTAACTTCAGAGTCACAATCTTTAAGTTTACCTGATTTTCCAGTTGATCAATTAGCACCATTAATTAAAATAATGGTATAGACTTTCAGTTTAAATTATTATTTATACAATATAGTAATTACTATTTCTTCAATTAGAAATCTTTACCAGCAGTTTCACCTAACGATTTAATCACTCGTTTGTATCCATATAGTGAATTTATTGGTAAAGAAGGACAAACAGCTGTTACAGATACCTTATCAGTAAGTATTAGAAATTTTATTTTGTTGTTGCTTGTTAAAAATTAATGTATTTGTTATTATTTGTAGCGGTTTGATATGAATGGAAAAAGAAACTTTGGTGATAATATTCTAATTTCTAATGTTGAAAGAGGCAAAGATGCATCTGCTTTTGTTACTTTTAAAACATCAAAGGGAAAAATTAACGTACAGGTTTGTATTTTGATTTAATTTAATTGTTTTTTAATAGCGAATTTTAATTAATTAATTACGAATTAATTCTCTAGGTGAAAGCTGGATCATCTAGTAATGTGCAGCTTAATGATGATTGGTTTGTTTCTACAAAATACCATAAGCAGCTTCTTTCACAGCTCATGCAATCTCACTTAGCTAAAGATTTTTGTATAATTGGGCCTAAGGTGGGTAATACACTGAATAGCTTAATAATTATTTTAATAAATTAATTTTTATTTTGAGGGGTGTGGTAAAAGCGCTTTAGTTTCGAAATTTGCTAGTTTGCTAAGTTATGATGTGGAACCAGTTATATTATATCAAGATATGACAGCTAGAGATTTAATTCAGCAACGATCGACTACAACTGAAGGAGATACATTTTGGAAAAATATGCCTCTTGTAACTGCTTGTTTAGAAGGAAAAATAGCGATTTTGGATGGACTTCATCGAGTGAATCCTGGAACTTTGAGTGTAATTCATAGGTATACGATCTAAACATGTTTTAATGTATTCTTATCAATAAAATGATTTTGTAACTAATTTTAGATTGGTACATGATCGAGAATTGCAGTTATTTGATGGAAAACGTATTTTGCGACATGATCGCTATGATAAACTTAAAGAAGAAGAAAAATTAACTGATATCGATTTAGAATTAAAGTAATTTTTATACTTACGCTTTGTTTATGTTTGAAAAAATGATAATTTTTGTATATTTTAGGGGAATTTTAAGAATGCATCCTGCTTTTCGATTGATTGCTTTAGCTGAGCCACCTGTGATTGAAAGCAGTACTCAGCAATGGTTAAATCCTGAATTACTCACTTTATTTTTCTATCATACTATGCGACCCATGTCTCTTGCTGAAGAAACTGAAGTCGTGTGTGCTCATGATAGTTCTAAAAAAATGGTTGATATTTTAAAATTTACTCATGCGTTTCGAAAAAGTGAAGATGCAACTGTTAGTAACTTATTTCTAAATTTAAAAAAGTATTTTTAAAATTTTAAAATATTAAAATTTCAGTTGCAGTCTGTGGCTTCTTCACTATCAGTTCGGCAGTTATTACGAATGCATAAACGATTGATGAAATACCCAAATGAAAATGCTAATGAATTAATTCAGAAAGCTTGTTTATCTAGGTATAGTTACCGCACTTAATACTTTACTTTTTGCATTTAGTAAATCAGTACATTATTATTATTTAGATTTTTACCTTCGTTAATTAAATTATCGTTGCATAAGAAATTGGAAGATTTTAATTTAGCACCGTCAATTAAATCTGCAAAAATAGAAGATTTGGATAAAGCAATAACATGTAAATACTTTTTTTAAATTGAATTAATTCACGCAATTGTGTAATATATTTTTGTTTTAAAAAAAGGTGAAGTTAAAGATGGAATTCTTCGAATTGGTTCAGTAACTACATCCATGTATCAACCAGAGGCTAAAACAAAAGTGCCCGATGTGTTATTTTATGATAATGCTCAAGTAAGTATAATCACTTTTTCATTTGTATTTTAAATAGTCAATTAGTGATAAAATTATATTAGCATTTATCAGTAATGGAGGATATGTTAAAAGATTTTATTCTTGGTGAGCATTTGTTACTTGTTGGAAATCAAGGTGTAGGAAAAAATAAAATTGTCGATCGATTTTTACATCTGTTGAACAGGCCTAGAGAATACATACAATTACATAGGTAATGAATGTGAAGTATTTACATTTATTTAGAGAATATAATAAATTTTAATGCTTTTAGAGATACTACAATTCAAACGTTGACAATACAACCTACTGTGAGAGATGGTGTAATTGTATACGAAGATTCCCCATTAGTAAAAGCAGTTAAATTTGGTCATGTTTTGGTTGTCGATGAAGCTGACAAAGCACCTACCCACGTGACTTGTATTTTAAAAACCTTGATTGAATCGGGGGAAATGATTCTTGCTGATGGTCGTCGGATTGTAATTGGTGGTGGAGTTAAAGGGAGCAACTCGAACATTATACCAATGCATCCAGATTTCCGATTAATAGTATTAGCAAATCGACCAGGTTTTCCTTTTCTTGGAAACGACTTTTTTTCAGCAACAGGTAAAATACTTATTAATTTTTTTAAAATAATTTTACGAGTATAATAATTTACAGGAGATATATTCAGTTGTCACGCAGTAGATAATCCTAGTATGGATTCTGAAGTTGAAATGCTACAGAAATATGGGCCAAATGTTCCAAGGCACATTTTACAAAAATTAGTCGAAGCTTTTGGTGAATTAAGATCAATGGCTGATGAAGGATTGATCGCGTATCCGTATTCAACTCGAGAAGTTGTGAATATTGTTAAACATCTAGAGGTATGTATTTACTTTAATTTCTTATGAGTATTGAAATTAATAATTTATGTGCATTTTTAGACTTATCCTGGTGAAGGATTATCAACAGTTGTGAAAAATGTTTTTGATTTTGATCCATACGATAACGAAACTTGGGACACATTAATGAAAACTTTACATAAACATGGAATTCCGATTGGGGCCAAACCAACTAATGTGAAACTTGCAAAGGAGTAAGCAATTAAGATTTCCAAATTTTCTTTACCAAATTTATATAAATAATTTATTATTATTTTTTTTTAATTTGAAGAAAATAATAACAATAATAATAATTTGGAATTGTTTGTTGTTAACTTGCTCTTTGCAAGAAGCACAGTAATTTCTCCTTTATATTGAAACACTTGGACAATTTAACAATGAAATTTAAAATGCTGTAAAACTTTTCAGATTTTCTTTACCAAACTCAAATGTAGTTTCCACATGGGAAATTAAAAAATATTCTAATTCGCTGGACGAATTTAGAATACCATATGTTAAACGAAATATTCAAATTAAGGTATTGTAATTACAACTGTAAAATAAAATGCATTTTATAACTAAATTCGTCTCATTTTTTAAAAAATAAATTATTTATTCTACTCATAGAAACCATCGTTTATTCAAGCAAAATATATTCAAATGGATCGTGAAGATGCTCGTTCATTACTTTTTACTGAAGAGCAAAGTCGTTGGAATTTGCCAATTGATGATAGAAATGTTATAGTGGACATTGCCATTACAAAAAGTTAGTTATCAATTAAATAATATTTTTGTAAGTTAGAATGTTTTTTTATTTTTTATTACAGACGGGGATTTGATGAAAGATACAATTCACGTTGCTACTGCTAATCCTATAAGTCTTTATTCCATGACCGCATCATCGCGAACTATTAATTTTCTTGATTTATATCATTTATTCCAAGAAACTCGAGGTGGCTATCGGCCCAGAATAAAATTAGCTAGTCTTGGTGGCAAGTTAAATGGACATGTTATTCTTCACGAAGAAATAGTAACTTGTGTAACAGTTGTTCTTCTCAATTTTAGTATCTAAATTGTTATTTTTAAAATCTAGACAAACAAACTGCTGTTAGTAGATCCAATTAGTGGTGCGATACAGAAACTAGACAGTGAAACAGTTTTAGAATATGCCGGAAATGAAATAACAAGGAGATTGAGAGGAATTTCTAAAGGTTTCAATCGCATGTATCGTCAATTCGCAAATGAAAATTTGGTTTTCTTTCACGAACCAAACAGGTATGTTTTAGTTTTTTATAATTATTTTATTTTGAAGTTTGTTTGATGGTTAACGATATTAAAATGTTTATTTTGTTCTTAGTGACAGGATAGAAGCTTTAGATATGGATGAAAACAATTCGTACATATTTAATTTTCCATTTAAATTACAAACTTTCCACCCAGTTTCAAAGAGTACTTGGCTTTTGGTTGACACTGAGAGACAAAAATATCTTTTGAAAGATGTTCTAAAATTACAAAGTGATGGCAAATGTGATAATATTTTGCAAAAAATTCAAGAGTCTCCTAATCAACATGTTTCGTCTGTCAGCTCTAACGAATTACGCTCATTTGCTTTAAGTGCAGCATTGAGTCAAAAGATCACAGCTCCTAATAGGATTTTTATCAATGGATCAAATTATGCTGGAATTCTTGTTGGATTTCCGGATTTAACAGTAAGTTAAATATATTAATATAATAAAAAATTTAACTGTTAATGGGTTTTTCAAAATTTATATAGTCAAATATTGAATTGCATTCAATTCCTCGTTTGAATGATTGGAATGAAAAATATGCTATTCGTACAGAAAGCGAATTTCTTACAGAAGCAGGACAAGTTGTGACTGTTGTTCCAGATTATTACAAGCCCAAGTCAAAAGATGGTAAGTTTATTTGCTAAAAAAGAGTTTTTTTTTTTTTAATTTTACAATTATTGTTTAGATTCAAAAGAGGAAACAAATTTTATTGAAGTTGTTGACTTTGCTTCTCGCAAAGTCCGTTATGTGCCTTTACCACCGTCAGTAAATAAATAATAATTAAGTTTATTGCTTTTTTTATAAATTATTTTGGTCTATTTTAGTCCTCAAAGAGATTCGCCATTTACTTCATGGGTCAATGATATATCACCTGTGAATACATTAATGGCTAAAGGTAGCAATGATAGTATTGTTACTGTTGATGCTGCAGGGGGAGTTCGAATGTGGGAAACAGGAACAGAAAATATTGAACGTTCACTAGCTCAGTGGAAAGCGCTAATCGGCCAAGATGGTAGACCTGTGCAAATAACGATTGAAGAAACAGAAGTTGGCGAGTTGTCTGAGCCTAAATATGGAAAGGAAGATCCAATGAACGCACCGCATGTTGGTGGGAATACATGGGCTGGTGGAACAGGTTTGGAATTGTTTAATATATTTAGATAATCGATAATCAAAGTATTTTTAGGTGGTAGAAGTACAGCTGGTCTTGGTGGAATTGGCGGTCCTTATCGTTTAGATGCTGGACATAATGTGCATCAAGTTCCTGATAGTGTAAAAGACGCTGTGCCTAAAGAGGTTATAGTTGTTACATTAAAATTATTTGATTTGTTAGAATATTGTGTAAATTTCTTTTATTTTTTAATGGCTGTAGGTGAGGGAAGCAGCAAGAGCAATGGCTCAAAAGGCGTTTAAAGAAAGGTAAAGAGTTTTAAATATCTTTTAACTTACAAATATAAATTTATTTTTAAATTTATTTTAGATTAAAACAAATTCAAATGACCGAATACGATGCTGAACTTTTTGATCGAATGAATGCTAATATTCATAAACAAGTTCAAAGCTTACGAGTGCTTTTAGATAGTTTACAAGTAACCTGATATTTAATATAAAAAATAAATTATTTATTTATTACTATAATTTGTTTTTATTTTTAAGGCGAAAAGTAAAGAGCGCCGTTGGTTAAAGCACCAAACATCTGGAGAACTTGATGATTTGAAATTAATTGAAGGAATTACAGGTGAAAAGTCCATTTACAAGCGTCGTGGTGATCAAGATCCAGAGGTTCGTACATAGTTTATAGGTTGTAAATTTTTTTTTAAAATTATTTTTAATGTGTTAGATGGGCGCTCCACTAGAAAAACCAAAGAGACTTCGTCTTGTAGTTGATGTTAGTGGCAGCATGTATCGATTTAATGGCTATGACGGTCGTTTGGAACGAATGATGGAAGCAGCATTGCTAGTGATGCAAGCATTTGAAAATTACTCAACAAAATTTAAAGTAATTTAAAATAATTTGCAGTAAGAAATTTATATTATAATTTAAACATTAATATTAACTTTAGTATGAGATTATTGGACATTCTGGAGAAGCATTCAAAATCGATTTTGTGAAAGGTGAAAAAGTTCCTGAAAATAATAGAGAAAAATTAGATATACTTAAGGTAAATATTTTAAGTTAAATATTTGAAAAATGTAATTTAATTTAAAAAATGCTTGTAGGTAATGCACGCTCATGCTCAGTTTTGCATGAGCGGGGACAACACGTTAGAAGCAACTGAGAATGCAATTAACACTTTTTCCGAATTAGACGCAGATGAAAGATTTGTTGTTGTTCTCAGTGATGCTAATTTAGAACGATATGGAATTTCTGCTAAATATTTAGCGCGTGCCTTAACTGCTAATCCAGATGTAAACGCATTTGCGATTTTTATTGGTTCGTTAGGTGATCAAGCACAAAGGTAAGTTATAATAGTGTGTAAGGGTTTCATGTTCCTGGATTTTTTTAAAAATTACTTTAGGTTAAAGAAAGAATTACCACCTGGTCGGGGATTTGTATGTATGAATACTAAAATAATTCCTGATGTCCTTAGACAAATTTTCACTTCAACTTTGCTGGCAAAATAAATAAATACTAAAAATTTATGTATATACAATGCTTTAATAAAATGTAAATGACCACTACAAACAGAATCAATTCTTTTACAAAAAAAAGTAAAGTTTTACAAAATCGAAAACCAATTTACTTCCATCATTTCAAGTCAATTAAAATTGCATACAAATAATAAAATATAAAAGAAATTTCATGTCCTGATATAAAAAAAAAATTGAAGTAGAAAATGCTTAAAAAATTTTTATAAATCGCGGTCACGACAAATCCACTCATTTTCCTCATCACTCTTATCTTCATTAGTCTTGTCTACATCACCCAGAAGAGGAATATTAGCCACTTTAAAAAATGCTCTGAAAAAAAGATTTTAAATCATTAAATATGTCAACAGTAATTAGAAATAAAGTACTCACTCATTGGAATATTTTGTACGAATCACACTTAATCTGGATTTTCTAGATTCGTGCATAACTAAATTAATTTTTTTGGCAAGATTCACCAAATCACTTTCTTCATAACCTGAATAATACTGAAGAATCGACGTCTGCAAAATAACTAGAATTAATTTTGTGAAAAAAAATAAATCACTTCAAATATATTTACCCAGCCACAAATTTTTTGCATTTGGAGAGCTAAATAAAGGGAAGCAGCTGCAAGTTTTGAATCGAGAACATCTATAAGTTCATATTCCATAAGACATGTTTCCAAAATATAGCGGGCAAGTGTTAGAGTAGCCATTCCCAAATTTGCGCACTAAAAAAATAATTCAAATTCAATAATTATAATTTAATATATATATATTATAGTGTAACATACTCTAGCATATCGCCTTTGGAAAGTGTATGATAATGGAGCTCCTAGCTCAAATTTAACAGTTTGTAAAATTTTCTTTTCCATCGCTACCATCTGCTTCTTATTATAAGCATCATCACAAATGTACAAAAAGTCATCAAGGGATGGTGGACATCTTTCCTAAAAATAATTAAAACATTTTCCTTTTTAAATTCCATCATTAATGCAGAATGGAAAAAATAGGAAGGAAATATTACATCACATTTGCAGGCTATGAAAATGGCAGTCACTCCAACTAACTGGAGCAAATTCTTCTGTAAATTTGAAGTTCGAGTTAAGAACATGTCCACCAATTTTACAGCTAAATACAGAGATTCGTGATTAAGTTCGTAGCTCTCCTGCACTTCCACCAGCCAATCCACTAATACTGCACGCATTTTCGTTGTCAATTGAGGTTGCTGATTCATGTACTTTTTCACCACAAATTTTACCTGAATAGAAAAGAAAATAATTAAATATTATCTTTCGTTGCTATAATTATTTAAAAACTTACCTCAAGATCTTTTAAATACTGAAAAATATCCATAGTGTAAGCGCTTACTGAATAAGTGTCTCGCCAATTATCTAAATCATAATCATGAACACCAGGTGGTAAATCTGTTCTAGGATCGACATTTGGTTTGGGTTCTTCTTCATCTGTTTCTTGACAACTCATCAGTGACTGTAAATAAAAAATTAAAATTAAAATTTAACTTTATTTCGTAGCGTTAATGTTTTTTATTACTTCTTCTTTGGTTTCTGATAATCCAAGGCTTGTATCGTTCGCAAAACTATTTTAAAAAACAATATTTTTTTAATTAAACAATACAAAAGAATAATATTAAAATTACCTATCCTCTGCAGTCACGTATGCGCTACAAGTACTGACGTCTGCTTCTGGGGAGGGAATCTCGTTTTTAACATTATCCAACACGTGTATTTCTTTTTTTATTAACTTTTCATCGCTTCCAGCTTTCTTTGACTTTGTTATCGTAATGTTACATTTTTTGGCCTAGAAATATTAATTATTTTAAAATAATCCGTTCAAGCTTATTATTTTAAAAACTAATTTACATTTGTGAGGTCGCAAAAGACGGCTCGCTTCTTATTAGTAGGCTTTCCGCTTAGCGATGTTTCCAAGATACGTTTGTTTCCAAAAACGGCAATCTAAAAATTGAACCAAAATTAAATTAGTAAATCTAATTTAAAAAAAAACTGAAATACTCTTAAATATCTAACCTCTTGTGCTTGTTTCTTTGTACTAGCTCTGGTTAATGGAGGAGCCATTTTGTATATTCTAAAATGTTTTTAAAAAATTTAAATATTTTCTAAAGGTCATTAACCAAATCAAAGTCAAGCATAAAGCCGTGACAACGTGAAAAATTGAAATTCGTTATAATTGAAATTATAAAAGTAAAATTGAAAAATTATTATTTGAACCATATTGTTCGTAGCTTATACGAAAGATACTTACCGAATAAATATGAAATCCTTGGAAAATTACTATAAAATAATGAAGAGGACAGGCGGTTGACCGGTAAACAGGTGCACAGCAAATAGCACAAAATACGAAAACTGTTCTTTAAATTCGGTCGCTAAAGCCAACTTGAATTCTGATTGGATTTTACCAACCAATGAAAAATTAGTAACGTATTTGTAAACGGCGTTTTGCAGATGTTACGTGAAGACCGATACACTTGATGCATTGTATTTTAATGCTATACAAATTGAATGCTGTACAATAAAATAGCAAAAATATTTTATATTTAAATAATTTAAACTATTAAAATTAAAATTTACAAATGTTTAAAACGTAAATAGTATCATCCTGTACCTAGATTATTGCTCATACACGGAACGTCCAAGCATAATCTCAGCTCGGCCCTGCCCACTTTTTTGTTGGTCACGAGTTCTCAGGTGAATTAGCGGATTAGATTTAAATTTTTTTGGGATAAGAAGTTATAACTTTATAAAATTAATCACGTGGATGATATTGGGCTCCTGGTTGTTCGAAGACATATTTTCTAATAATTTTTTCTTAAATGTAGAACAGGTCATTGAAAATGCAAAGTATTGTAAACTCTGTAAAAGGAACTGCACACAACGTAGCCGAATTTCTAACTCCAGTTTTGAAGGTAATCATATTTAATTCCGTGACTTATGTTTGTTGTTAAAATATTAAAAAATCTTTGTTTGCTAGGAGTCAAAATTTCAAGAAACTGGCGTTATAACTCCAGAAGAGGTTTGTTTAATTCATTCGAATAATTAAACTATTTACTGAATAAATTTAATTCCAAACAAGTTCGTTATTGCTGGAGATCATCTTGTACATCAATGTCCAACCTGGCAGTGGGCGAGTGGAGAAGAATCGAAACTTAAGCCATATTTACCGAAAGAAAAACAATTCCTAGTCACCAGGAATGGTAAAAGAAACAAAACATTAATTTAAACAAACCAAATTTTAAAACTATTTATTTTTTTATTTTTTCAAAAATTAGTTCCCTGTTACAAACGATGTAAACAAATGGAGTACGCAGAAGAAAATGAAAAAATAATAGAAGCTGATGATGGTGATGGCGGATGGGTGGATACACATCATTATGCTTCTGATAATCCATTTAGTGGAGTTCAAGAAAAATTTACAGATATGACATTACATGAAGCAGTAATTAGGAATGAAATTATAAAAGAATTGTAAAGAAAAATGATTATTTTATTGATTTATTAAAGGAAAATGAACAAGAAGGTGGTGATATGCGAGTGAATATTCAGGATGATGAAGACGATGATGAAGATGGCGAAGCAGCAGATATGGAAGAATTCGAGGAAAGTGGATTGCTTGAAGTAGATGATAAAGTAAGTATTTTTAAAATTATGTTCGTTTACTTTTTTTTTCATCATTTTATTTGTTTGAAATGAAAACAGGCAACGTTGACTCAAATTCCAGTTGCTGCCGAAAAGGAGACGAATAATGCTGGTGGTGAAATAATTCAAACTCGAACGTACGATTTAAATATTACTTACGATAAATATTATCAAACTCCTAGACTGTGGTTATATGGATATGATGAAGTAAGCTGATATTAATATTTACTAAAAAATTTTATGTAAATTTTAATGCGAACTTTAATAATAATAAACGAAATTATTACTTAAAAATTATTTATATTTAGAATTATAATGAAAACAAATGAAAAAAATATCCATTATAAAATAAAACATTATAATTTTCGATAAAATATTAGAAAATTCGTATTAAACATTTTTTTTCTGCGTTTTATTTTGTAAAGCTGCTCTGATTAAACATTTTAATATTTTTATAGAATCGAAAACCATTAACTGTGGATCAAATGTACGAAGATTTTAGTCAAGACCATGCCAAAAAGACTGTTACAATGGAAGCTCATCCTCATTTACCAGGACCACCTCAAGCATCGGTGCATCCGTGCAGGTAAATCATTTTTCAATTTTATTTTATTTTTATTTTATTTTTATTGAAATGAGTAATAACACACGTATTTTCGATTTATTTGACGGTAGGCATGCCGTAGTAATGAAAAAGATCATTCAAACTGTCACTGACGGTGGAGGAGAACTCGGTGTTCATAGATATTTGATAATTTTTCTTAAATTTGTTCAAGCGGTCATTCCAACTATCGAGTATGATTTTACTCAGAATTTTACCATGTCCTCGAAATAGTGTTTTGTAAATTTGAAATATTTACGCTGTAAGAAGGTTGGTTGAATGAATTCTTGCAAAATATTGTGAAATATTTTAATTTGTTATTTTACTCTTACTTTTTGTAATGGGTTAATGAAATGTATACCGTATTGCATGTTAATTGAAATATTCTTCAAGGTTGATGTTAAATTTGATTTTGTGTGATATTAATATGAGAGATTATAAGGGCAAGGAAGGCAATAAATTGGTTTTATAATGCAGTAATTTGTGTTGTTTCATTAATTTTTTGAGGAAAATTAACTGTGGACTTGTTTGATTTTACAGTTCATCAAGCAAAAACTAATCAAATAGTTTTTATCTATTTTTATCATCAAAAACTATTTGTTTTCATATCTTATCGGCTATTTTCATCAATCGTATATACATCTTTAAGCGACTTTTTAATCAGGAGATCATAACAGGAAGTCTAGCAGTTAAATTTAGAAGAAAAAAATTATTTTATTATTAAAAATCGTTAAAATTTTAACAATTTATCTGAATTTCAAATGTTTAAAAAGCTACTGTATATTTGATGAGTTGTGTGCAAAAATATTAAACTTTTAAAGTGTTTATTTGTAATTTCTCATAATTAATTGAGTAACTCAATGAATTTCATAAAATCCAGTTATTTTATTAATTTAATTAAGTAATATTTTTGATGCAATATATTATGTAGAATTTGTACTCAACCGAAAGTTACAACCGTGGGCCAAAATCAAGCTGAAAGAAAACAAAATTATTCTCTTAACTGGCTTTTATTTTTATTTAGATATTAGAATACTTACAGGCATTTCTGGCTCTTTGGCCCATATCTCACTCTTTTCTATCTTTCCCATCATGTGTAAACACTAAATTATAAAATTTTTAAATAATTACAAAGAAAAATTTTATATAATTATAAATGGATACTTCTCTAGCTGCTCGTTCACCAGCTTCAACTGCGCCATTCATATATCCCGACCATTCAGAAGCTGTTTCGGTGCCAGCGAATAATAATCGATGAAACGGTGCTTTTAATACACTATATTTATTTTAATAAAATTTAATTTTACATTTATTATTATTATTTTATTACAATAATAATTGTACCTTCCAAATTGAGTAATCACTCCCGGAGGAAAGGTGGTTGTGTAACAGCCTCCTGTATACTGTTCTCCCAGCCAGTTCTGATCTTCATAGGCGACTACCTTTTATATGAATTAAATATAAAATATAAAATAAATAATTGCAATAAGAATAATTTTATTTTTTATTTACTTCTAAGGCTTCTTGAGTTCCGTAAATTTTAGACAAAGATTTTGTTAAACATTTAATTCTGTCGTCTCTACTCATTCCTAATAATTCAAATGCTTTCTCTGTGTAAACAAAGCTGGAAGAAAAATAATTAATTTTAGATTTAGATTTATATTAAGTATTTTAAATAAGTACCAAGTTAATCCCGCCAAATCAGAATTTGGAAGACAATCATCTGCTACGTTTCCAACACATTCAATACCATCAGCACAAGTAATGAATCCATTCATGCCTAAAAGATTGATTTTAATATAATATAAATAATAATAAAATATTATTATTTATTACCTTTTTCTCTCCAAAATGGTGTTTTATAAAACAATTCACATTTAATGCACACACCCATGCTTACTCGTTGAATCAATTGATGTTTACTTGGAGGTAAAGCTGGGTCGTAATGGATTTTCAAGAGCACTACAAATGTTTGAATAGAAATTATTTTTATTTTTTATTTTTTTTAAATTATAAAAAAAATATCTTACACGGAGGTGGTATTGCCATGATAACATGTGTTCCCTGAAATGAAGCATAAGTAAATTATTTTCGTACAATAAATCTTTATAAATTAATAAATGAAGTTTACTTTATATGTTGTACCGTCTAAAGTTTGCACGGTTACAGAATCAGAACTCTGTACTAAGTTACATACAGCACTGTTTAATCTTACCACACCTGTAAAGAATTTATAAAATGTATAGTTATATATCTATTTTTAATTCAATTGAATACATACCTAATCTCTGCGCAATTTTTTCAGATATTTGTTGACTTCCTCCTAAAAATTTTCTTTCTTGTGCACCTTGTGCAACATTCCATATACGAACAGTTCCACGACTACTTCTTATGTACCACAAAAACCATAATAATGATCTAGATTAATTAAATATTTAATTATTATTGTATTATAATTCTATAAACAGAATTATCAAAACTTACATCTGCCATGGTTCTGCAGTAACATTAGTTTGTGAAAAACATCGACCAAATTCTTTAGCTTCTCTGTAAATTTAATACAATAAATATAATCAATAAAAAGTATTTTGTAATTTCTGCGAAATATAACTCGGTCCAGCACTGCTTTTCAAAAAAATCTTGTAATGTCATATTATCCCATTCTTTTGCACGGGGTGCTTTCCATGGAGCTTCAGGAGGAATCTAATCAATTGTAATTTTATAATCTCGTAATCAATCCATTTTTTGTTTACGTACTTCTTCTGCCATTTTGTCTATAATATCCATGGTGTACGTCAATTCCCAAGTAGCTGAAGGATTTGATGGGAAGTTGGGCCATTGGGTACTGTACATAATCCGTTTATTCTATTATTAAAAAGATTTAATTTTCAGAATATTTAAAAGTGATGCAAATAATTACTTTACTGTAATGAATAAAATCTAAATCTGAAAACATGCGATATGTTTTAACACCCATTTCATGAGCTAATCTTAATATGTGGTTTTGTGTTGGCCCCACATAGGCACCTCCTAAATCTACCCATCCATAAAGAGGATCCTGAAAGAAATTAAATTTATTTTATATTGGTTTATTTATTTTTAACTTTTAAATTTTCGATTTTTACTTTTTTTGTGTATGTTCTTCCCCCAACTCTATCTCTTGCTTCCAATACAATCACATCAATTCCTTTTTCTGTAAGAAGTTTTGCAGCAGATAAACCTGAAATGCAGAATAATAATTATGATAATTATTTTTATAGATATTGATAGTTAATTGATTAAAATCTATTAATACATTAATTATTAATATTTACCACTGAGGCCTGCTCCTACTATTATGACTTGGGTTTTAACAATTTCATCATGTTCAGCCATTTTCTTCTAAATATGTACGTTGTAATTTTTGTTCTTATTTATAGACTCATGTGACCAGTTCTTATCTATTGATTGATTACAGAGCATTGTTTTAATGAAGTTGCTCAAAGGTCAAAATATACTTACAGGTTATCAAAAGATTATCTAATATTAATTTTTATTTTGCTTATATTTTATTTTAAAATTAAAATAAAAATTGAAAAAAGCTACAAAAAATATTAATTACTAATTAATTGTAGCTTTTTAAAGTTTATTTTTTGTTTGGATGTTGAGTATTTGCTAATAAATATTAATATAAAATCAAAAGTAATGTGTTCATTATAATTCTCTAGACATGATAAATATATTAAATTCTCAGATAAGATAATTTTTTTTATTAATTACTTTCTAAATGCTTTTTTTTAAAAATTCCACAAGGTGTTTCGATTTTATCAAATAAGTTCTTAGTCTTTATCTTTCATTACTGTTAAATTACGTAAGTTATCTCACAGTTATGGCGATGCCATTGACGTCATATGTAAACAACCGCCATATTGGGATGCTGAGATCTGACAATTCAAGATGGCTGTCTGATGCAGCTTCCAAATTTATTAACGGGATGGGCTAATGTAACAACACGAAATCCCCGTAATGGCCTAACCTTCAATACTCCAATTATTGAACACAATTATTTATTTTTTTGCCAGACCATTGCTTGTATTATTATTTCGTTTGGCAAATCTAGATCTCCATTGGTGAGTATTAGATATCCGCTGTCAAATGTAATCAACATTTTTCTACATTTTAAAACCTCTTTATAAGGATTAAAAATGTTGGGTAGAAAGCAAAGTTTAAGAGGAGGTGAAACTATTTTGGCAGATTACGGACCGGATGAGACTTTAAATGAAAATGCCGACATCGAATGGGTGAACAAGGTAATCAAATTTAAAATATTTACTCACTTTAAACTAATAACTAAGTTGTATATTTTTTTTACAGATTTGGGTTCGTCGTCTGTTACGTGTTTGCGCATTGCTCAGTTTGGTTTCAGTCAGTTTAAACACACCCAGCACATTTATGAAATATCCCTATCTTCAATATGTGATTTTTTGTTGTGATTTGTTTGTTACATTTTTATTCACGGCGGAAATGATTGCTAAAATGCATATACGAGGATTATTAAAGGGAGAGGTGCCTTATTTGAGAGATCGTTGGTGCCAATTTGATGCTACAATGGTTATTTTTTTGTGGGGTTCAGTTATATTACAAGTACTAAAAAGTTTTGAAATATTAAAAAATATAATTAAATTAATATATAATTTTATTTTCTAACAGATGTTTGAAATGACCAAAACTGATGAATTTGTTCCCAGTTACTTAACCATCCTTCGTGCTCCTCGACCTCTCATCATGATCCGTTTTATTCGTGTTTTTCTTAAATTTTCAATGCCGAAAAGCCGCATTAATCAAATATTTAAGTAAGAAAAAAACAGTGTCATTTAGATTTAAAAAATTAATTTTCGAATGATCTTCTGTTTTTTTTTCTATTTTATTTTTCTAATAGACGATCCAGCCAGCAAATCTACAACGTAACGTTATTTTTTCTATTCTTTATGTCTCTTTATGGATTACTTGGTGTACAATTTTTTGGGGAACTAAAAAGTCACTGTGTGACAAATGACAGCACTGATTCCCTGTATGTAGCTCGCCTGCGATGCATCAAAATAGCCCTAACTAATATTTCTTTCTATATTCGATTTCTACAGTAGTATAACGTTAAATAATTTAGCAATACCCGACACATATTGTTCCATGGACCCTACTGCAGGTTATCAATGTCCACAAGGAATGAAGTGTATGGAATTACATTTATCTAAATATGTATTAGGATTCAATGGCTTTGATGAATTTGGTATATAAATCATAATTTTTTAAAAATATTATTTTAACTAAACCAACCTTTTTTTTTACTTTTAAGCTACTAGTTTTTTTACCGTATACCAAGCTGCTTCTCAAGAAGGTTGGGTTTTTATAATGTATCGAGCTATTGATAGTTTACCTGGTTGGAGAGCTTCCTTCTATTTTACAACTATGATCTTTTTCTTAGCTTGGCTTGTTAAAGTATTGTATAATATTTTTTATTTAATGTTATTTTATCTAATTTTCATTTTTTTTTAATTTTTAGAACGTTTTTATAGCTGTCATTACCGAAACATTCAACGAAATTCGTGTCCAATTTCAACAAATGTGGGGTGTTCGAGGTCAAATTACATGCGAATCAACATCTCAAGTAAGAATTAAGAAATAAAATAGATATTATTAAATAGAAATATTTTTTATTTTAGTTATTAACAACTAGTGATATTGGTTGGAAGTTAATCACCGTAGATGAAACAAAACCTCGAGGCAAAGCCCCTCGAATATTTCAAAAAATACTTCAATCTGCTGTTTTTCACGTTATTATTATGGGAGTTCTTCTAACTAATGCAATAACAGCTGCGAGTATTCATCACAAACATGATGGCAAACTCAGACTGGAAGATTTTCCTGATAAATTTTATATAGCAGAGGTTAATCACTTTTTTCAAACTATTAAATTTTCTTAATTAATTAATTGTTTTTTCTTATAGATTGGCTTTACTTTGTTTTTCATTTTAGAAGTTTTATTTAAAATCTGGTGTCTGGGTTTTCATAATTATTTTAAACGTTCTCTTCATAAAATGGAATTGATTTTAGCGGTTGGAACAACTTTGCATTTAATTCCGGGATTGTATATGTCAGCTTTTACTTATTTTCAAGTAATTGTATCATGATAATTTTTTTTAATATAAATTAATTCTTTTTAATGAATATATTATTAGGTTTTACGAGTTGTGAGGCTAATAAAAGCTTCACCGATGTTAGAAGATTTTGTATATAAGATATTTGGCCCTGGAAAAAAATTGGGAAGTTTAATTATATTTACAATGTGTTTGTTAATCATTACATCGAGTATTAGTATGCAATTATTTTGCTTTATGCAGAAATTTGAGACGTTTCCGGAGGTGATTTTTTTATTTCTTTTATTTTATTTTATTTTATTTATAATCAATGTATACATTTTTTGGGTAGGCCTTTATGGCAATGTTTCAGATATTAACTCAGGAAGGTTGGATCGAAATTATGGACGAAACGATGCACCGCACTAGTGAAACAATTGCTCCGCTTGTTGCTATATATTTTATTATGTATCATCTGTTTGTAACTTTGGTAAGTTTATGTATATTACGAAAAAATTACAAAATTACTGATAAATATATTTTTTTAATAGATTGTGCTTAGCTTGTTTGTAGCTGTTATTTTGGATAACTTAGAGTTGGATGAAGATATTAAAAAAATTAAACAAGTAATTTTAAAATTTTGAGTTACAATTTTTATATAATTCTAAAAATTTTGTTTCTGTCAGTTAAAAGCCAGAGAGCAAAGTGCTGGTATTAAAGAAACTCTTCCATTACGACTTTGTATATTCGAAAAATTCCCTGATCAACCTCAAATGATCAAACTTCATAGAATTCCATCTGATTTTGGCTTACCAAAAGTAATGAATTTAAACACTTAAGTCTAATCATCACTGTTGAAGTTAGTTTTATTATTTAATTAGTTTGACTGTTCTCCCTACTATTACTATATGTTTATTGTTATCCCTTATACCCTACATGTGTAGCTATAGTAATAAAGAATCTTACTTCCTGTTTCTTTTTAGTAAGCAACTAGTTTTTCCTTTATGTTAAAAAGTTCAATCACATTTATAATGTTCAATTGTTTTAGGTTCGAGAGAGCTTTATGCGACAATTTGTAGAAGAAGATGAAGATGAACCAGTATTGGTTGTTGCGAAACCCGAAGTAGCTGACGCTTTCATTGCTTATAAAAAATTAAAACCCCTTAAGTTGCTGCAATCACCTATGCGAACTCGAGTTAGCAGTAGTGAGCAGAAGAAAGCTGGAGTTTTTTCAGTTCTTAGGTTGTTTGTATTATTGGAAAGTTAACATTTTTCTTTATCTATTTCGCAATACTAAAGAATAATTTGTTTTCTCTTCTTTTGCTGCTTTTTATTTTCGTATTTTATTCCAACATTATTATTAATTATATGAATAGTGACTCAAATAACCAACGACTACTGCTTGGTGACTCTGGAAATATTCCCGTTCCAAAAACTCAAATTGGAAACCAAAAGCATGTTCGACTTGATCAAAAGTAACTTATTAATTATATGCACGATGTTTACTTTTCTCAATTAACACATACTAATAATTTAAATTTGTTAACATTTTCTAAACAGAGCTGCTTATTTTATTAATAGGAGTACTCGGCGCAGTGTCAGAGCTGGCTCCATGAAAATCAAGCAAACATATGATCATTTGAAAGAAAATGGCGACATTCAAGCAATGAATAGTACAAGTGCCAGTAGACGACCACAAGATTTAGATATAAAAATGCTACAACAAAAACGACAGCAAGCAGAAATGCGTCGGTAAGTGAAATAGTAAATAAAACTAATTAAAAAAGTTTAATGATTAATTTTTTCTTTTTAGTACTCAACGAGAAGAAGATTTACGAGAAAATCATCCTTTATTTGATACTCCTCTTTTTGCAGTGGGACGTGAAAGTACTTTTAGAAAATATTGTCAAATTATTGTTTATGCTCGATATGATCCACATCAGCGAGATCCCATTACTGGGAAAGAAAGGAAAATTAAATATAAACGTTTACAGTAAGATATTTTCAATATTATTTCAATATCAGCAATAATTAATAAATATTATAAATTTATTGCAGCAACTTGCTAGGATTGGTCACTTACTTAGATTTAGTGATGATTGTCGTCACTACTTTGTCGTGCATTTCAATGATGTTTGAAACCCCAGAACGACGAGTTATGAACACACCTGAATTACAGGTGAATTATTAAATTTTTTAATAATTAAAGATTTAATATAATTTATGTTCAAGGTTGCCGAGTATGGATTTGTAGTTTTCATGAGCATTGAATTAGCATTAAAAATTTTAGCGGACGGTTTGTTTTTTACACCAAAAGCCCTTATTCGAGATGTTAGTGGTATTCAAGATATTTTTATTTATATAGTAAGTGTTGTATTTATATGATTGAGAATTGATTAAACAATTTTTGTTTTACTTAAGGTAAACTTAGTATTTACTTGTTGGATGCCTGCAAATGTTCCTCCTCAATCCGGAACTCAAGTTTTAATGATTCTTCGTTGTGTGAGGCCCCTACGAATTTTCAACTTAGTGCCTCATATGCGTAAAGTAGTTTACGAACTTTGCCGTGGATTCAAGGAAATTTTACTTGTAACATTTAAAAAAATAAACCCATTTTATAATTTATATTAAATTCAATTTATTTTTTTTAGGTATCAATTTTGCTAATCATTCTCATGTTCGTGTTTGCGAGTTACGGAGTACAAATGTATGGTGGGCGTTTAGCTCGTTGCAACGATCCTGAAATTCTCACCCGGGTAAAAATAAACCTATTTGTACGCACACGTAATTATTAATAGCAGAATTAATTTTTTTAAAGGAAAAATGTGTTGGTGTTTTCATGAGAAAAATCTTCGTTACGAAAATGAAGTTAAAACCAGGTGAAAATGAGACTCATCCAGCAATGCTTGTTCCAAGAGTGTGGTAAGAAATATTTAATAACAACAACATATAAAATTCTATTCAAGTAACTTTTATTATTCGAATGTTGATGTGGGAGTTTTTTTAAATTGACTTTTATTTTCAATTTCATCATTTTTATATTTTGGTTTTTAGGGCAAATCCACGTAATTTTAATTTTGATACTTTGGGTAGATCGATTCTCACTTTGTTTGAAGTGTTGTCATTAGAAGGGTGGCTAGACATTCGTGACATCATAATAGACCGAATGGGTTATGTAAGTTCAAATATTTCTTTGGCCACTTCACTTCTCCGGTGTTAGTTCTTCCTAATCACGAAACATTTATTCTTTGCTATGCAGTGAAGCAAAACTAACCAATAAAAAGAATGTTGCAGTGAAGCAGTTTTTGTTTTTGCAATGGCATTTACTGTATTTTTCAAATCGAAAATATCAAAGGCATTTCTACAAGCTTTCTATCAGTATTTTTTGCATCATTAGGGCAAATCCACGCAGATTCAACTTTGACAGTTTGGGTCGAGCCATGCTAGCTTTATTTACCGTTTTATCATACAAAGGTTGGCTTGATGTGAGAGATGTGCTCATTCACCGGTTAGGCCGTGTAAGTCCTCTAACAAAATTCAAACGTTGCTACATGCTTTTTTCTGAATGTTAGTACATTTAATTTTACATGATTTTGCTTATATAACAAAACAGCATTTTTTAAAAATATTAACTTTAGTTTATTAATTTTTGCAATTTTTATTTATAATTCATAATTTCTGTTTTACTTTATTTGGTGGTGATAGTTGCAATTCTTATATCTGATGTTTACTCTTAATATCGAAATTATTAATTTATTTCAGCTTCACGCCATTTATATACACATTTTTGTGTTTCTTGGGTGTATGATTGGTCTGACTTTATTTGTTGGAGTTGTTATTGCTAATTACAGTGAAAATAAGGTGTTTATTAAATTAAATTTGAATTGAATTAAATTTGTGAATACTTATTATTTGTTTGTTACTTTAGGGAACCGCTTTGCTTACAGTTGATCAGCGCAGATGGTGTGACTTGAAAAAAAGATTGAAAATTGCTCAGCCTTTGCACCTACCACCACGACCAGATGGCCACAAATTTCGGGCATTCATTTATGACATAACACAAAATATATTTTTCAAACGATTTATTGCCATATTAGTACTGGCTAACAGCAGTTTGCTTTGTGTTACTGTAATTTATTATCTTTTTTTGCTTTTAAGTAAAAAAATTAATGAAAATTTCTTTTAGTGGGAGTCTGATGAACCGCACACAATACCGTTGGCGACTGTTTCATCAGCTTTTACATGGTTATTTGTAATCGAAGTGAGTAAAATTACATTTTTATAATTTTTTTACATTGTTTTTACAATTTTGCATTGGATTAAATTCAGGTTATTATGAAAACCGTTGCCTTCACTCCACATGGTTACTGGCAGAGTAGGCGCAACCGCTACGATCTCTTTGTCACCTTTCTTGGTGTAATTTGGGTGATGATGCATTATCTAATGATGGTAATTTTATAGCTGGTGTTGCGATATGAGTAAAGCATACTAAATTTCTCATATTCTCACAGAACGACTTTAGCAACTCTTTTGGCTTTGTTGTCATCATTCTGAGATTTTTCACCATCACCGGTAAACATGTAAGTAAATATTTCATTATCTAACTTGAATTTTTCATTCATTTTATTTTTTACAATATTTTTAGGCTACCTTGAAGATGCTAATGCTGACCGTAGTTGTGTCGGTCTATAAAAGTTTTTTTATTATAATGGGGATGTTTCTCCTCATTCTTTTTTACGCATTAGCTGGGGTAATATTGTTCGGAACTGTTAAATATGGAGAAGGAATAAATAGGTATATAATAATAAAAACTAAATTAAATGTGAAGTTAAATTTTTGTTGATATTAATTTTATTTATAGAGTTGCAAATTTTCAAACAGCTTCAAACGGAGTTGGAATGCTATTTCGAATTGTTACAGGAGAAGATTGGAATAAAATCATGCATGATTGTATGGTGAGTAATATAAAACAATAACGTTTATTTAAATGTATTCAATTAATTGTTAATTTACAGATTAGTGCACCATATTGCACTCAAGGAAAAAATTACTGGGATACTGATTGTGGGAATTTCACTGGGTCTATTATTTATTTTTGTTCATTTTATGTCATCATTACATACATAGTACTTAATTTACTAGTTGGTTAGTAAACGAAATTCAAACTACGTACAGTAATTCCTTGACAACCACGGTTGATGAGGCAATGATTTTGTATGATTGACAAGGAATTGCTGTACAGTATTATCTAAGGAAATTACAAAACGATAATTTTATTTCTAGCTATTATCATGGAAAATTTTTCTCTTTTCTATTCAAATGAAGAAGATGCATTACTTAGTTATGCAGATATTAGAAATTTTCAAAATACGTGGAATGTAGTTGATGTTAACCAAAGGGTAAAACAAAGGAATTAAATTAATGCTTAAAATTTAATACTTTTTTTTTTATTTAGGGTGTGATTCCAGTAAGAAAAGTAAAATTTGTACTTCGTCTCCTGAAGGTAAAACTAAATAACTGTTAATTTAAATAATAAAAATAACAAGATTCAATTATTTTTATTTATTAAGGGTCGACTTGAAGTTGACCCAGAGAAGGACCGTCTTCTCTTCAAGCACATGTGCTACGAGTTAGAGAGACTCCATAATGGAGATGATGTTACTTTTCACGATGTTCTCAAGTAAGAAAATAAAGAGAAAAAATAGCTTTTTCTTATTTTTAAAAATCTATATAAACAATTAATTGAATTTAAATTTTTCAGCATGTTGTCCTACCGGTCAGTTGACATTCGTAAGTCTCTTCAGCTCGAAGAACTTCTCGCAAGGGAAGAACTCGAATACATCATAGAAGAAGAAGTAGCTAAACAAACAATACGGCAGTGGCTGGACAAATGTTTAAAACGCATTCGAACAGTACAAAAAAATATTATTTCGTTTTTATTTCATTTCAATAATGATTATTTGTCAATTTTTAATTTTTAGAAAGAACAATCTAGTTTAATCAACAGTCTTCGAGCTACTAATGAAGCCATACTGGCAGGAATTGAACAGGAGAAAGTAAAAGCAGCAGCATCAGAAGCCGTTAAAGAAGAAGTGAAGGAAGACGCTGCGTCAGCCATGCGCTTACGTAAAAAAGGCATGTTAATGGGTCGATCAGATAGCATAAGTTCTCAAGGTGTAATGGCCAAAAGCGTTGGAATCAAAGTATATTTCATTATTCCAATCTATTTCTAAATTATCACTGAATTTTATTCATTGTATAGAGTGAACGAATATTTTTGGCACCGATGTTATCAGAAGGAGGTCCTAGAATTGACAAAGAAAGATTAAATGCTAAGAAAAGAATAACGCGTCCGCCAGGTACATGCATTTTTAAAACAATTTATTTAATTAATGAAATTTAATTTTAAATTAGGTACTAAAAATTTACCTGACGTTAGCGAGCGCAACGAGTTTCCTTCACCTATTCGAGACATTCCAGCAGGAAAACTGGCACTGCCTCGATACAGTAAAAGTGTTAACGAAGTAAAAGAATGGTGGAAGTGGCAAGTTGGAAGCAATAGTGGATCGGATACAGATGAAGATGCTTTATAGGCAGTTTTGAGCTCTTGAACCGAATTTTCCAGTATTAAATGTTGCGAATTAACGCAAAACGACGCTTATTTCTAAGAATTTGGCTTCTAGGCTTATTTTTGTGTTGTCTTGTTATTGTTTGTACAATCTCCCATTAATAACAACGAGTTAGTGTTATTTATTAAACACAGTTTTATAAATAATCGTCATCTGTTCGAAATTGTAAATAAAGTAACATTATACATCCTTGAAAAAACTATTATTTATTTAAAATAATACATTCATACTTTTTATCTATTATTATGACGCGATGATTCTGAATGAGAATGACAACTTCTATCATGGCGCCTCTCTTTTCGTTCATGACGAATACGTTCAGGTGATTTCGATACACTTCTTGATCTTCTACTACGATTTTGTCTGGTATCTTTTGGAAAGTAATCTTGCCGTTTGTGTGGATGACTTCTCTGAGGTGATTTGGATGAACTTCTCGATCGGTGTCTTCTGGATTTGGATGATTTCGACTCATCTTTACGGTCATATTTTCTTTTATGAAAATTCAATTTAGTGTCGTATTTGTTATAGCCAGGATCGTGTTTTTCTCTTTTAATTGGTAAATCAGTTCTTGTATGTTTACGTTGTTGATCTGGTTCATCTTCAGAAGAACTGGCTTTTCTTCTGCGAAAATTCTTTTCGACTTTTTGAACAGTTCTCTTTTTCTCGTCTGTTATTTCAATGTCATCACTCGAGTCTTTTTTTAACGCTTCTGGACCACATCCTTCATCTCGAAGTTTTTTAACTAAGGGATCAGTATCAGCAAAATCCTTTGGTACTTTATAGTTTGCAACATGATCAACTCTTATTACTCTACTGCAAAGCTGAAAACAATTTTACATGGTATTAATTTCTATTAATTTTTTATTTTAAAAATACTAATTTACTTTAATTCCATTTAAGTTGTCTACGGCTAGCACTGTACTGCGTTGATCCTCGTAACAAATAAAACAATAACCTTTAGATTTTCCAGTCGCTTTATCTCGTACTAAATTAATGTTGACTATTTCTCCATACCTGTTTAACAATTTGTATATTAGCTTCTGTTCTAAATAATATTTCGGATTAGTTAAGTCGATTTAATTTACTTACTGAGAAAATACGCAAACAACATCTCCTTCTGTAAGTTCATATGACAGTCCTCCAACAAAAACCCAGGCGGAATCTTTATATTCGTTGTGCCAAGAAGCATTTTCATTTATTCCCAATTTCACTTCTTTTTCGTTTAGTTGTTTTATAAACCGAACGTTACTAAAAATGTTGTTTAAAAAAATTAATTACAAAATCACTTGTTAATAAAAATCCTTGTACTAACCTTAATGGATTCATGTAACGAATGTAAACAGTAAAACTTTTGAAATTGTACTTTGACGTTGCCTCTCAACAACGTTGAATCAACGTACTACAGCGATGGTGAACCAAACCATAATAGTGAAAAGGGTGATGCCATCATGCGACAAACAATAGAACTAACGAGTTTCCTTACTTCCCTTTTTGTGACAATGACGTAATAGCGAGTTTCTACTTGTATACATGAAGACCTATACCTGCGGATAAGCAAACACGATCTGCGCTTTATTTAGAACCACGCCAATCTTAAAATTCTCGTGTTTTCTTTGAAAATTTTCTCAAACAAAGGTGAGACAGTTATTCCTATTGTTATATATGTACAATTATTAATGAAGTGTATTTCAAATTGTAGAAAATTATGCCTTTTGCCCAACTTGTTATGGGTCCCGCTGGATCCGGTAAATCAACATACTGCCACAATTTAGTGCTACATGCGAGAGACGATCGTCGTACGATAAGTGTAATAAATTTGGATCCAGCTTGTGACAACTACCAATATGAAAGTTTGGCTGACATCAGAGACTTAATTCAGGTGGATGATGCAATGGAAGATGAAGAACTGAATTTTGGACCTAATGGTGCTCTAATATTTTGTATGGAATTTTTACTACGCGATTCGGAATGGTTAAAAGAGCAACTCGAGGGCATTGGTGAGGATGATTACATATTATTTGATTGTCCTGGACAAATTGAATTGTACACACACATGAATGTGATGAATCAGTTCATTGATCTCCTACAATCCACTTGGGATTTTCGTGTATGTGGTGTATTTTTGCTGGATTCGCATTTTGCGCTTGAAATGAGCAAATTTTTTTCAGCCACTTTGGCAACTTTATCAACGATGATCAAGTTGGAAATTCCTCAGATCAATGTGCTCAGTAAAATGGATTTACTAAGTAAAAAATCCAAAGATCAAATAGAAAGATTTCTAGATGTGGATACAGATTTATTGTTAGAAGGCAACACGGCGTCAAATTGGGACAAGAGATTTGTCAAATTGAATTCAGCCATTTGTGGCTTCATTAACAACTACAGCATGGTTCGATTTATGCCACTAGATATTACTAATGAAGAAAACATTCGTGATTTATTATCTTACATCGATAATTCACTTCAATATGGTGAAGACATGGATGTCAGAGTAACTGATTATGATGAACCAGTTGATGAAGGATATGACGATTAATTTAAAAAAATTAGTTTTCATGTTTATTTGAATTAAAATATACATTTTGTACAATAATTTGATTTTCTTGCAATTAAATACAATAACAATTAATGTTTCGAGTCTTTTTTTCCACGAGATCTTCCACGTGTTTGAATTCTTGGGTATGCATCAGGTGGTTTTAAACATGGTAACTCCTTATTATGCCTTTTTAACATGTGAGTTTTCAAATTCCCGCGAAATGCTGACGAATAATCACAATCAACACATTTAAACGGTTTTTCTCCTGTGTGAATTCTCACATGAATACATAACCTGCTCTTATCCTTGAAACATTTTCTACAAAAAGGACACCTGTTTTTAAAATTCTTAACATGCACATTTCTAATATGAGAACATAAAACCGATGCAGTTTTAAAGGCAAATCCGCATTTGTCACACACATAATCACGTGACGATTTGTGAAGTCTTTCGTAATGAGCTTTAATACTTAACAATGACGGTTCTACCTTCGAACATAAACCACAGTGGAATTGCTTTATTAATTCTGACAATTCCCATCCATGATCTCGATATTTATGGAAATAAACACTCATTAACGAACGATTTTTATGCACCCCGCACTCATCGCACACATATTTAAAACATTCGTTATCGTTAAACATGTGTTGTTTGTGAGTTGTGTAAATATGGCGAGCTTTAGATGAAATCGAACTGAAACTCCACAAGCAATAATCACATTTCAATTCCCAGGGTGTATCAGCAGAAGTTTTTTTTTTTTCACTTTCGCCAATTTTTTTATTTCCAAGTTCATTCGGTGTTCTCATAATGGATATATCTTTATATTTTTCATTAACTTCCGGAGTGATTTCAAATGATTTTAAAAACGCAAATCTCACTTCACCACGTTCAAGAACCCAAAATTGTTCGGAAATGGTAATAACAATTCGCCAACTATTATTTTCATGAAGTAAATCAGCCCAGAGTATCGGATGTTCATTTGTTTCTTCCATTTTCTCTTTTAAAGCATGTAGTATGTAAAGAATAGGATGAGAATAAGCAACTTGTGTATCTATAGTTACTAAAGCGACGCAATGAGCTGGAGAAACACGTGCAAAAGACTGCGCTTGGCGATTTAAATCAGCAATTCTACTTGCACTTTTGCAGTTTGTGTCCAAAAGAAATCTCGGTTGGAAAAAATGCACGATATAACCGTCAACAAATTTGTTACAGTTGTTCGTACAATACTCGCAATTCGACTTGGAATTATAGTTGTTTTCTATATTTCCATCATCATTAACCTTCTCCGTTGGCGAATTTGTTGTTTTTTCTATTGCATTAGGCTAAAAAAATAAATTTTTTGAAGATTTCGAATGTTCAAAACTTTGTTTAAACTACAGTTACCTCATCAACAGAAATTGAGTCTTCTTTCTGTTCTTGTTCCTTCACTGGGTTACGGATCAATTGAAGCGAACTAGTAACCAATGATTTAATATCATCAACTGGTTTTCCTGTTTTAATAAAAAATACACGCGATGATTTTCCATTTTTAGCATTCTTTTGACACATGTCATTTATGTGGTCAAAAACTTGCTTAGTTAACGAAACTTTTTGATCTTTGCTCGGTTTAATTGAAGCTGCTGGAGCAGGAATAACTGGTGTTAAAGTAGGTGTTGATAAAACGTTACAATCTGATGTAAATACTGCAGAATTTAAATTTGGAATTAATATTGGCACAGCAGTTGGTTGCGTAACTGGTGAAGAAATATAATTTGGTGCAATTGATTGTTTTGTTCTTGTAGTTGGCATCACAACTTTGACAGTTCTTTGTAAAGGTTGTGAATACATGGTTGTAACAACCGTATTTGTTGATGATGTTGAGTTTTTTGTAATGACTGGTGACGATTTTTCAATTAATGGCAGAATTGGTGCAGATTGGGTTAATGGCGTTGCTGGATTGTCTTTTTTTAATAGCACATGAAGAGATGCAACTTCAACATTTTGTTGAGGTACACCATATTTTTTGCAGAAAGCCCTGCACATTTGAAGAAGATCATCCATCTTAAATAACCATGCTACCTAATAAAAATAAATAAAAAATTCGTAGAAAATTTTAAAATGAAAAATTGTTATTAAATTTATTTACCTTGAAAATGCTTATAACTGTAGAGATTTTAATACTAATTTTTCCTGTGTAGATATATGATAAAACCGGTGCTAATCCACTACATTCAATATATTCAGGAAGGGAAAGAACTAAATTTTTACAATCTCGATGTTTTGGATTATCTAACAGTTCTTCAAAAAAAGTACTAGCGGAAGACAAGATCAGAGTATGTGCCTGGATAATAATTTAAAATTAATTAAATTTTTAAATTTAATTTTAAAAATTAAAAATTACCCGAAACAACGTATTAGTGCTAACAACACGTAAAATTATATCGCAATATTTTTCCGATAATTTGTATTTCTCAAAGTTTAAAAACATGTTATCAAAATAATTTTCTTTTCGAAAATCTGTTTCTTCCATTCGGTCCTCTGGTGACGGACTTCGAAGTATCTTTCTCCGCCTACCGCCTTTACGCATTTTCTTTGCAGGTTCAACCTAATCAAAAAAAAGATATTTATTTAAGAACAAACTTTAAAACTTACACTTTACACCATTTTCAAGAACAAGATAAATAATCAAGAATTCCGATAAAATAAAATAGGCATAAACCAAAGGAGTTATCCCAAAATGCAATGCGCTACGAATGGACTTATTTCTACTCGACGGCTGCGCAGTATCAATCCAAAAATATTTCGCACCTCCTAGTGTTGATTTTTTAACTCATCTACGCCCCACCCAATAAAATCCGAAATTAGCAAAACTAATAATTAAATTTTATCAAATTTAACTAAATTACAAGAAAAAACTCACAAATTAATTTCCAAACAACTAATTTATAATTTGGAATAAAAATAAAATAAACTTACCCTACTGCATGTATCTGGAATAGGATCAGGATGCTTTGCAGTTGGTCCATTTGGATCAACAAAATGTTGACTACAAACATAGTAATTTTTAGTAATGTTTTCTAAAGTTTTACTATTCTTGCATGCAGCAAGCCATAGAATTGCCCTTTCTTTTCCTAGTGGGGTGGTTGGTTTAGGAAATGGTGTAAATCGAATATTTTCCATCCCAGGATTACCACTATTATTATGGCATCCTCCATACGCACAGTGTTTTCCTTTGCCCGGTCTGGTTTTCATTTCATTAATAAAGTGATCAGCGATTTAAAATGACTAGTAACCATAACCACGAGGATCCACACTTTATTGTTTTTGTATAAACCTATTACAAACTTTATAACTAGATGGCGCTCATTGTCGTAATGCGACAGCATTATTATAGTGGCTATTTTAACAACTACTGTATTTAATAAAGCTAAAGGTTTAGAGAGAAATAAATCGTTGATGTAATTGAAACTTTTCCAAATTTATTCAAAATGTAATTCAATAAAATAATTCAATAAAATAATGATTATTATCATGAATTGAAATCGAAAGTTAATATCAATATCGCCAGCTGATCGGAAGCTGTATTTCTATTCTAGATGTGCGCAAGTGCGCATGTGTGTGTTACAAATTTGCTTTTTCCGGTTGTTAGTGCCTCGGAGTTGAAAGAGATGATTGAAGATTAAATTTAGTAACTGATGTCCCATTACGTACAAATTTAAGCCAAATGTTTTAATAATCAACACAATATTTTGAATGAGACGATGAAAAGCTAGAAGTGGATCATCCAAACATGTCTTCAGAATCCGAGAGTGATTCCGGGGAGCAGTTTTTTGATGCCGAAGGGAGTAGTCCGATTAAAATAAACAGGTTAATAATTAGTAAATACAAATTACTTAGATTGATTTTTAATTTTGGTACAATGCTAGTTATATCAATTAATGATACAATAATATTATTAAAGCAATAATTAACGGTCACGTGAAATACTTAAAACATTTAAATTCGTTCTCGATGTTTCTTTTCAGATCCAAAATCAAAACATCTCAAACATCTCAAGCATCTCTTACTCCTCAAGTAAGTTAAGTTATATAATAAGTAGTTAAAAGGAAATTAATGTTGGTTTTTATAAAAAATGTCTAGAATTTATCTTTAAATGTTACGAACAATGGTGCTGAAAAAAATGTAATACTTCCCCAACCCGGTAGCTTAAATCATCAACAAGCATGGAGTAATGAAAATATTACAGTTCCATCGGAATTGAATAGAAAAGTAAGAAAAAATTAATAAAAAATAAATGTTCGAAATAAAATTTTTGATTTTATTTTATAGGAAATTGAGCGGAAAGCACAAGAAAATGAAAAGCGGAGACGAAAATTGGAAGAAATGCGAAGACGAATGCAAAATGATGAAGATGATTCGATTGATACAGGAACGAATAGTCAGACATCTTCAATCGATAACTTATACATACAACAATGTCAACTTTTGCCAAAAATAGGTGACGGAGATGATACACAAAGTGTTGTCAGTCTGGGAAAAGTAAATTTCAATTTTTAACTGTTAAAATAATAAATAAAATTATTTTAAAAATATATTTTAATTTTAATAGGTAGGAAGAATACTTAGTGGGAGTGAAACAGTTTCTTTGAGCTCAGATAGAGCTTCAATTGTGAGCACAATAAGTGATCCTGAAATTACATCTGGCCGTTCTCAAATGGCAAGGGAAATGTCTGCATTACAAGAACCAGATTTAGTTGCTAGTACGAAACCAGAGAGACCTACTGAGCTGATGCCACCTCCTGTTCCACCACGCCGGAAAAAGAAAAATAAACAAATATTAACTCCTCAGTCATCACTTCCTGTAATTGACATTCCTAGTCCTGCTAGCACTGTTGATACATTAACGAAAGAATTCGAACATTCTTTAGATATTAGAAGTGCGGTTAAAGGACTTTATGTAGTCAAACCACAAGTAATTTTTAAATTATTTTTAAAAATCTTATTAGACAAAAAGAATTTTCAAAAACATTTGACGGTGTTTAGTCGCCATTTTGAATATTATTAAGAATTGAAATTTTCTTAGAAAAAAATGCCAAAATGTCTAATAATTTTAACATTTAAATAATTTCAGTTTGAATTTGAATGTAAATTAAAGAAATATAATTTTAAAAGGATGAAGAGAAAGATAAAGCAGAAGGACCACCTCCATTAGAGGAAGATTCTACAAATAATAATGCAATTACATTCAGTGAAACGTCACTGGATGATGATGATTCGTCAAGTAAACAGATGAACATGTTGTTACGAATGCGAACTGATTCAGGAAAACAATTAACCGATTTGGTATGTCAATTATTTGCAATTATTTTAAAATTAAAAGTTATTTATTTATTTCAATTTAAATTACAACAGGAAATTGTCGAGCAAGTAATGGTTTTGAATTTGGATACTGGTGAAAGAGTTCCATTAAGTTTAGCTGAAGATCGGCTTCCACAATGTATTAATCCGCTGAGTCTTCATATAATGAGAATGACTTCTGAATATGTTAGGTAACAGACTAATTTATTTTTTATAGAATTAATTTTGGCTTCATTCACATGTCCTAGTTTACTCCGATTACTTCAAGGTTTAAGGCCTTTTCGATCTTCTCTTTAAGGTCATCATCAGAACTTTGGGTTTATTCTGATGATGATCTTCTCCTTAATATCATCATCAGAACTTTGGGTTCATTCTGATGATGATCTTAAGGAGAAGATCGAAAAGGCCTTAAATCTTGAAATAATAGGAGTAAACACATGTGAATGATAACAAAATTAATTTTATAAAAAATAACAAATTACACTTGTATAAATTTAAATAGACTAATTTATATTTATTTTGATTAAATTAATTGCATTTTCTACATTGTGTAAGATTTAATTATTTTTAGTAATTCAAGTCTTAATAAGGACAAGGAGTCAGATGATGACACAGATGATCAGAAAAAGAGCAGTAATTCTTCAGACACTTTGGATTCAAGGCGAAAACAAACGTATAAAATTTCTTTTTTCTAATTTTTATATTGATACGTAATTTTTAATTGAAAAGTTGAAAATAAAATAAAAGTGTTATCTTGTACTCAAAATATGATTTATTTCTACAGGAAGCGAATTAAAAGATTAATAAATCGTACCGTTAACAAAGTAAAGTCACTAGCAGACGAAGTGAAACATTCTAGACACAATGATGATGGTGTCGAATCGAGTGAAGATGAACCTACAGCTGATTCTAAACAGTCTATCAAGGTTTAAAAAAAATAAAAATAGTTAAAATTAGTTTTATTAAAAATACTTTTTTGTATTTTTAGTTTAAATCTGCCAGTAGCCACAAGGGACCATACGAATTTGATAATTTAAAGTTAATCCAGGATTTAGGAGGAGAACATTCTGTAAGTTATTGGTTAGTGGGATTAAAAATTGCGTAATTTTGTTTTTTGTTATTAATAAGTGTTAGATTTAAAAAGCGTGCTTAATCTAACATCATCCTATCAATAACCAATGATAGATGTACATGAACATACACATGAACATACATATGACGTTACATGTACATGTAAAAATAACACCGCACAACGGGAATAGAAAGGAATATTAAAAGTGTGATAAATTTTTTGAAGAAAGTAAATTATAAACTAAAATGTCTGCATCTTCAACGCAAATTCGAAAATTGGATGAATCGAATTACATTCTGGCAAATGGACATTGAAGGGATCCTTGACTGTCTTGATTTTTTTGGAATATGCAAAAGGCATTATAAAAAGACCAAAAGTTAAAATCTGACAAGACGACTGGGATTAAAAGAATCGAGAAACTATTTCACAAATATGCTTATCTTTGTCTAACATGCAAAAACAACATATCTTAGGAATAGAAAAAGCAAACAAAGTTTGGAGTACCCTAGAGAAGCTGCATAGACCAAAAGGTGCTGGAATTAAGGTTGCACTTAAACGGAACTGTGCAATATAAGGAAGAAAGACAACACTTCAATACAAAATTACCTACCGGTTTTTCCGAGAAGAGGCCCACTCAAGCAGGCCTGTATTTAGGTTTTTGTTTCCAAATAGAAGCTTATGGGCCTTTATTTGAGGACAAAAAATCACATATCATAACCAGATAGTATATATACTGTATTTTAGCGCATATAGGCCGCCCCTATGGACAGGCTGCACCCCTGCATAAGCCGTGTGTTTAAATAAATAAGTAAATTTTGAGCTTATATTTTTAACAAATTTATTTTTATTTAATGTATTTTTTTGTTTTGGTTTTTCATATACGCTGCACCCTCATATAGGCCGCAACAGGGGTGCGGCATATGTAAAATTGTGTATAGGCCGCAGCCTATACGCGCTAAATTACGGTAGTTGGGGGATTCTGAATAAAAATTTTATTAAAATAAACATGTTTTCATTAAGAAGCTTATGGGTGAGACAGGGAAGTGTAGGAGTGGGTAATGTAAAGGAGGAAGTTGTTTCTTCCTTTTCACTTCAACTTAATTAAGAATAAGTGCGAAATGCAACTGACAAAATTAGTGCATGAAAGAAGACCCCTTTTTTGTCTCCGTGCAAAAAAAGACCCATTTTTTGTTTCCAAATAGAAGTCCATGGGCTCCTATTTGCGGATAAAATTAGGTCCTTAAAATTACAAAAATCAAATATAAGCCCACACACTTCATCTCGGAAAAACCCAATAGGAAAATTCCATGCACCGGTCGAATGTGTCAAGCAAACAGGTACAAAGCTCAAGGACAATTTTATTGCGATCGTGCTACTCAATTTACTGCCAAATGATTATAGAAATTTTTGCACAGCAATTGAGACTTGGACACATTTCTATTATACGAGGAAATGAAAATTCAAACTGAGGCAAACAAAATTGAAGAAAAAAGCATGTTCCAGGAAATTGAAGTTTTGAAAGTTAAAAACATTAAAAATGTGAAAAGGGCAAATGGAACACTAACAATAATGCAAATAATAACAACAAAACCAAGTTCAATTTTTTGAATTTTAAATGTTTCAATTGTAACAAAATCTGACACAAGGCAATAGATTGCAGAAGATCAAAACAAAATAAAAAAAATTGCAAAAACGCATTAATAACTGTAGCACTATGTGCTGAAAATTCTAATAAAAACAAATGGTGCATTGACAGCAATGCAACAAAACAAATTTATATTGATTCAAAAAGCCAATGGGCAAACAATAAAAACAGCTTCCAGGGAAATCATACAAGTAAAGTTAGTTCCATGTAACCTGTCATAGCCCTCACATAAGGGTGGGTGTAAAACGAGGGTAGAAAAGCTGGGCAAACTCTCATACCCGTTCGCACTGAAAAGTTAAGCTAGCTTAATCTCAACATCCAGTTAAAAAGAAGTAAGTGCGAACGCACCTTGCTTAACTTAAGCAAGATTAAAATTCTTTTAACTGGATTAAAAATAGCCAGTTCCTGAAACTAGCTTAAGTCTGTTCAACTGGCTTAAGTCTCAATGCATTTCTCTCAAACCCCCTTTTCAAGTCATGTGACATTATTCAAAAGAAAATTAAAAATCTGAGTGCTGAATTTAGGTAATTAATTCAAAAATATATTTTGATTATATTTTAAAGTATTTATTTTTATTTATAATTTTAGTAATTAGCATTAACTACTCTAGCCAGGCATCTGAGTTTATTGATCACTTATGTCTTACCTACTTAACCAATGCGAACAGTATAGCTTAACCTGACAAACTTAAGCCAGATAAACTTTAGCTAGCTCGTAGTTTAGCTAGATGATTATTATCTGGTTTAGGCAGTGGGAACAGGGTATTAGGCATAAGGGAGGAAACCAACTAACTAGTGAATTAATTTAGATGAAACCACATAAGTTTGAGCTGTTTACATTTAAATGGTCAGAGTCAAATAAGAAATAAAAAATAAACAATTTTAGTGTCAAAATCTTAGTTCAATGGAATTAAAAATTATTAGTAATGAAATTGATAATGGCTAACAAGAGTTAAATAAACTAAAATTTTTTCTGTTTTAAGTTATACAATCTGATCAATGTGATGATTAGGGATCAGATAAGCACTTTTTTCCCTGTTTTTTCACTGAGGCAATAACTAGGCTTTCATTGAGTAAATATGTTTCATGATATTGGGAATATTTTGACCAAGTTATTTAGTGCCTATTTTTGCCTATTTTGGGATTAGTGCCTATATGACTTTTCAATGCTTATAATTGCCTATTTTGTAATTTTTTTCATTTTTACATAAATTTGGTTTGCTTTTGCTAAAAAGATGACAGGAACAGCATCACAAAATGACTGATGGTTAAAAAAATAACCAAACTGTGAATTAGCCTACTAGGTTTTGATTGGTTGGAGCTGATTGAAAATGTAGAAAGAAATTTATTGAAACACCTAATAAGAAAAAGGAAAATTTATTATAATTAGAAGCTAAAAAAATTGAAAAGAAACCAGCTTATGGTTGTAATGTGACTATTCAGGTTTACATTTTTTCTGTAGTAAGGGTTTGTTTATTAATTTTTTCAGACAATTTTGGTTCATAGAGTGGTATTAGTCAATGTGGTTTGACAGTTTTCATTTTTTGAATTTGAATGAATAAATAATAAATAATATCTCGGTGCCTTTTTTGCCTATTTTGCTTTTTTAGTGCTTATTAGTGCCTATTTGGCATTTTTAAAGCCTTTTTTGCCTGCCTATTTGGACTTTTTTTAGTGCCTATTATCTGTACTCTAGTGATGATATAATTTGGGATAATGCTAATAGTATAGATTAGTTATAGACTCTAAATAATAGTTGTGTTGTGCCTAGCAAAAAACTATTTGCCCATACCAATTCAGTGATAAAGGGTATCAGTGACAACACTGTGACCATTGATTCAGCTAATAAATCAATTGCATTTTTTAAAAACATTCACTTGCTTAATAAGCATTAATAATTTTGGGGTCTAGTACAACTTGGCGTGCACGAGTTGACGCCTGTACTTTTTGTCTAGCACGACTTGAAGCCTGCACTTTTTGTCGTGCACGACTTGGCGCCAAAAAAAAACCAAAAACCAAAACCAAAAAATTGAAAAATGAAAAAACAAAAAAAACCAAAATACTCAAAAACCAAAAAATTAAAAAAACCACAGATTATTTATTTTAAACAAGTGTGTCAACTTTCTTTAGAAAGGTTGAGATAATTAACTTGTAAAAAAAAAATTATAGATCAGAAATTAAAAAAATGTACAATAACCAATGATGAATTGAGATGGAGCTAATGTTGGTAATTCAATAACAAAAATTTGTGCCTTTGAGATTTTTGCTTCTCAGGTGTGTTATTATTTAATTTATAAAATGATGTATGTTGTTTTGTTTTTGTTTAGTAAATAATTACAATTATTACTATGAAAACACTGCAGGAGGCTTGGGCACTTCATTAATACTTCTTTCTCTGAAAATAAAGTTCCTCTTCCATGGCACCCATTCATTGATTCTACTCAAAACTAGCCATGGCCTGCTTGAAGGTAGATAGTATCTGTCCAATGTATGCAGTATCAGGCTTATAATGTGCTGTGTCAGGTTGAATAGCTGGCTCGGGCTGCTCTCTTATCCTGAAGTCAAAAGCATAAAATCATAAAACATGTAAAGATCTTTGCAATACTTCTGAAACTCAGCATAAGTTCTGCAAATAGGTCCATCATTGGGTGGATGATAGTAAATATCAATTTTTTTTCTGAATTTTTCCAGATTGCTTAACATGCTCTTTACTGTGCCATTGAGAAGAATCATCAACTATGGCCCTAGTTGTTGAAATATTAACGGTCATAGTGGAAACTGATTTAGTTATATGATGGGATTGGAATAGGAGGGGAAGTTGAAGAAGCTGTATTTTCTGTAGGTCTAGAAACATTAGTAGTGAGTTTAGTAGTTAGTTGAGGTAGAGATTTCTTAGTATGAATAGGGACAGTTCTCCAACTGGAGCCCAGTCTATATAATTGTGCAAATTGTTGCAATTTTTGCATTTCATCCCTGGAAAAACCTTTTGATCCTCACAAATAAGTTTCGATCACTTCTTCGAAAATGAGTTTGTCGAAGAATTGTACAAGTGGTACGTTTCGCAGACAATTACTTGTTCGACAATAAAATATTTGTTGAAGTGGTGCACCAATCACTTCTTCGAATGATGTTTCTTCCACTCTACTTTATGTGAAAGAAATGTACCTATGTAAACATGTATATATAAAATAAGTCATGAACAACCAAAACAGCAAAATAGATCGAAATAATTCTAGAAAATTTATAAAAAATCAAAATAAATTGAAATATATCAAAATATTTTGATTTTCCTTGATTTTTGCAATTTATTTTGATTTTTTATAAATTTTCTAGAATTATTTCGATTTATTTATGTTTGTTTTAAATTTTCTAGATTTTGATTTATTGATTATTCTCGATCACTACATCGATGCCACTTCTTCGATGAAGTGGAGTTGAAGAAGTGGTGTCGATGTACTCATTTTCAAAAAAGTGTACTGTCCCCACAAATAGTTCTCATCAATCCAAACATGTTTCGATTCATATATGTGGTTTTTAATGGGATCCCAAATCTGTTAACTGCAGGTATTCAATGCATACCATACAAAAACTCCTTCCTATGCTCTAGAGTTAAACTTAGATCTTTTAACATCTGGGACATGAACATAGCATTTGGCTTTAATGATCAACAGGTGTCTAAGTGAGATGGTAAGAGATTTGTCCTCCTAAAGCAAAGTGCGGAAAGCGATTCTTCAAATAAATCACAGAAGTGGCTAACTCTGCTCACAATTTTCTGGGCATAGGAGAATCGAAAAGTAGAGAGCATACTCTATCAAATAGATTTTTATTAAGGTGCTCTGCTACTTTGTTTATTCATGGAGAATAAACATTTGTTCTTTGAGCTCCGATTTCAAGAGTTGACAAATATTTACAGAATTGAGTAGAAGAAAACTTTATCCCATTATTGGTCTGAATATTTTTAATGCAGTTGGGTTCTCCTTAAGGTCTGCATTCAAGCATGAAAACGTTTAAATCAATAGAGGACATCACCTCCATCGGAAACACAAATGAGTATTGTGAATAATCATCCATGATAGTCAGCAGATATCTGGCATGGCCTAATGAAGACTCTTTCCTAGGATCCCATAATCCATATGTACTAACTCTAAGGGTCTCCTAAATTTGATGCAATTGAGTTTTTTAAGAGGCTCAAGTGCTTTTAGCATGAGCATAAACATCACATATTGCAGATTGGATCTTGCCCAATCTGTCAAGTCTGTAAGCATATGCTGATCAAGAAAAAGCAGAGTGCCCTCGCATTAAAATGAGCAAATCTCCTATGCCAGATATAAAAAAAGAGCTTTTTATCTAAACTAGAAACAAATCCAGATAAAAGATCTCTTCTAAACACTTTGCATGAGGTAAAAATTGGATCCTGTATTTTCACTTTTTTAATGCTTCTTTGAGGCCTGGAGGACATATTACTTCTCTACAAAGTACTTGCATAAGTAGGTGGTGATACCACAGCAGAAGGAGTGATTATAGTAGTTGCAATTGGTTTTAATTTATTGAGTGGGGAAGATATACAAATTAAAGAATTTGTGGGGGGAGTGTCATCAAAAACTCCATCCAGAACAAGAGTGGCTCGAAGTAAGACTTCATTGCAGCCTAGCCAATAAATGTGTATTACATCCTTGCAAATATAAACCTTATAGCCTGTCTTATCAATCTGTGATAAGGGAGATGAGGTTTCTTCCAAATTTGGGGGCAAATATGACGTCTGATAAATCTAGATGATGAATATCATATTTTAATTAGAGATTTACGGATATTTCATCAACTTCGGCTATAACTGATGAGCTCTCTTGCACCCATTATTAACAGGTTTTAAATTTTAAATTTCTTCTTTTGAAAGGAGATGTAAGTACTTGCTCCAGAAACAATTTGCCAGTTATTAGGTCTAATGGTGGTCAGGTTACATTTAATGGCATATAATGCGAAACAGGAATTGTTAGCTTATATAATTAAAAACTTGAATTATGACCTTCCCCCCTCTTTGGAAATCAAGGTTGAATGAATACAGAGATAGGAAACAGGAATAATTTTGTGTCTAATTTGAGGTGTTACATCTGGCATTAGATGTACGGCCAGGAGATTTGGATCTGTTATTCATCCTAGGAGATTTCTCTCTAGGATGAGAACATCTATTAGCTTAATTCCCTTTTCCCCCCACAATTGAAACAGGTGATTTGAGAAAAATCACCTTGTGGGGCAGACTTATTACTCATTGTCTGAAAAATGGCAGAATCTACACTGATCAAATCACTAGTTGCATTTGAAAATAAAAATCAGACTGGCTTTAGCAGTTTTGGAAAAGTTAGTTTTAGGCTGGTTTTAAAGCAATTTTTGAATGACCTGGTTTTATTTTGGTTTTATTTAAGTTTGACACCAGGCTTTACTTGGTTTGACACCAAGTTTTAAAGAATACTAGTCAAAATCAATTATAATTATACACTAAAAGGTTTTAAATTTGGTTGAACTAATTAAATTATAAAAATAGTAAAAAGCTAAATTAAATTGAAAATTTGTTTATGTTTGCAATTTACCAGTCATGTGATCTGTCATGTGAAGGCAATAAATGGTTAAAATGAAATCAATTTCAGTTTTTCTTGACATGCTGGTTGTGATTAAAACAAAATTAAATTAAAATCAGTTTTATTTCATTAAGTATAACAAATTATAATCACAAAATTGGTATGTGGTGCTAGTTGAATCTCCTCGATCTATCTTTCCAAGATGGATGCCACTGCAAACACTAAAAACCCATGTAAAACCAAAACCAAGGTCTAAAACGACCTATCGGAGATTGTTTTGGTTTTAGCTGCTTTTAATGTGTAAAACCAACACCAGGCTACAACCAAGTGACCTAAAACCGCTAAAACCAGTCCGGTTTTCATTTTCGAATGCAACTATTATGTTTCAACTGCAAACGGTTACATTTGGTTAGCAAAGGTGCTTCTACATTTGCAGTTGTAAGATCTTTGTCAGATCAATGATACATGGTTTGTGCTATCTGATCATAAATATCAGGCAAAAAGTCCAAGTATCTAAAGGCAGCATCCTCATCTGTAAACACAACCTTAAGTTCTTGCAATTGCTTTTGAGACTGTTTAATACGAGAGATGAAAATTGCCATCTTTTTACTAGGCTCAAGATGCATCTGCAAGAACTGTCTCTGCATATAAGACCATCGAGCTCTTGTTGCTGGTTTAAAGGTAGCACTCAATGCCTGCCAATAAACAAGTGGAGTCTCACTTGACAACACAATGTTCTTATATGCAGGTAATACTGACAACAATAATACTCAATGCCCTAGACTCAATTGCCAATATGCTGCCTTGTTTCCTCAAGGGACCATGATGTGTCTAATACAAGAATCTGGTTGTGCCATGGAACCAGGGAATCAGGGAAGGAAAAGAGTTGTGATACAACAGGACCCACACCAAAACCCTTAAATATAACAGTTTCATGAC
>JAQFZN010000168.1:0-44411 GCA_034687075.1 Geophilus carpophagus
ATGGCCAGTGTTACTCCTAAAACAACACTGACTTAAAACAGGAGACACAGAAGAAATAGAGTTTTGGAATGCAGCTACTGTTTTATATTTGTTATCGGACTTATCTATTGAGATAAGTCTCCACTGATTGTATCTTGCAACCTTAGTCAAAGTTAGTTATATTATTTATCACTTGTTTATTATAGAACTTAGATTTGCATCTTTAAACCTAATTTTAATCACTTAATAATTGTAATCCATTTACTTGCCTGAGTTAGTTATTTTGAGTTAGCTAGTCAGAATTATTTGTTGTTTAGCAATTTCATTATTACTTATTAGTTTTATCCACATTGTATTATTTATTATTTTGCACGTTTGATATTTTCCCTTGTGTTATTTTCGTGTTTACATTTAATTGTTAGAATTAAGTATAGTTAAACATTTCATTGTATCAGTTATTTCTCACTAGAAATAATTTAGTTTAAGAGCACGTTTGGTTATAATTAGAATAAAGGTTGTCTTGTGTTTTGAGAAGTATTGTTTATTCATTTATCTTACACACTTAGTAATAAATTACTTAATCTCGGACCTGTATAAAAACTGATACCGTCACAGAGTTACCATTGTGCAACTACAGTAATGAGTTTATGACTATCAAAGTACCAGCTAAACTTGCGACTAACTTCAACTATGTGCAATGTGCAAATGTCTTAGAAAATGCAATTCAACTCGTTACAGGATTAAATTGGAAATGATCCATTCTATCAAACTGCATTATACTTGTGACGGGATTGGCCTATTTTATCTTTCTCAGTCTCGTCAATAGATGGTATTAGAGTAGTTTGAATTAAATTGTGATGTAATGAATAAAAATTAGACAGTTAGTTACCCCTTTTTTATACAATAGCATGGCTGAATTTGAATAGCCAATTAGAATTTAGGATTTCCTTGTCCCCTAGGGACAAGTAAGCCATTCTCAAATATGTTAATAAATACTGATGTAACCCAATAATTCGTCCGGAATGATATTGACTTGATTATTGATTGCTTAAATGCTGTATTGCCTTGTGATTAGGTAAAAGTCCCTGTTCTTGGGAATCGCTGTGATGCGACGCTGTTAAATGCTGGGCTGTATTTGCCATTGTCCCTGTTCTTGGGAATCGCTGTAAAATGTAGCGATGCTGTTAAATGCTGGGCTGTATTTGCCAAATCGCCGTATTATAGGCATCGTTGTTATGCATGGGTCGACTCCCACTTCTCATATGTCCTCCCTTGGACATGTAGAGGCCCTTACTCAAACGACCCCATTTAGGCGCTGAGGTTCTCTTCTTGTACTGTAAGCTCGAACTCGACTATTCTGTATTCAATTAAAGATTGTGATTGGGAATTGCTGATTTGCATCATGATTTGCGTGGCAGTTTGCCTGTAAAGACCCTGTGATTGAGTGGGGGCCCTAAGCTACTGCTTATTTTGCTTATATTTAAGTCTGGCCCTGGTTTTGTGGTGTTAATGATTAAAATGATGCAATAGACGTGTGACATTGTGCACACTGATTGGCTAACAGTATAAGACGTATTTATGTTTGCCTACCTTCTGCAATGCTATCTCTTTATCCTGATAAGAGAAAATCCTTCCGAGGGTGGTTACTGTTTCAATCTAGTGCGTTACTTGAAAATTATTTAATTTTTGACCCTTCAAAGGTACAAAATGACAAATCAAAGACGTAGAAACAAGACACTTTCTCCGTAATATTTTTATTATAAATAAAATCGAATTTTTTATTATAATTGGTAAAATTAAAAATCAAATTCTATTGTAAATAAAGGAAATATGGTTAAATTGTATTCGCATTTATTAAATTATACAGAAACAAGTTCATAAATAATAAGTAAAAAATTATTATATCATTTTTTCTTTAGTTTTTCCATTTACATAGATTTTTTTCAGTTTATATCCGGTTTTAACAATCATGCAGGACCCCAGAAACTGATTTTTATTTTGATCCAATGCCTGATTTTAGAAAGGCTTCACAACCACATGTACCACAAATAATTGCAAAAAAATCGAATAATTCTTTATTACCCTGATTCAATGACATTTTTTTTAGCTTACAGATGTCCAATGAGAAAGAGAAAAATACAACTAATCTTATCTAAATGAAATTTGAAAATGAAAATTAAAGAAAGCACTTAGTACAGAAACGTTAGCACTTCGCGTAAAATACATCTGAATCAAGATAAAGAAAAATATAATTCGTGGATCAAACTACTAAATAGTAAATAAAACTAATAGCCTGTGATGGCAGTAAAGCACACTAAAATGAAAAGCTTCCCAGAATTTATTATCCCATCATCGTACTCTTGTACAATTGCAGTATTGTTTTATTTTATTTTTTTTGCTATGCACAATTTAAGCTAAAAAAGCAAATAAATTAAGTTTTAATAGGAACAAGGAATTAAAAAAATTCGTATCCATGTACATTTACAGTCGCATTACCAATTTACGTATTAGATTTTCATTTTATTTTTGCTCCAACTAAGGACTTGCATCGCACCGGACCGGAAAGTGTCACCAAATTATTTCCTTGATATTGAGCAATGTAGTCACGTGATGTTTTCAACTCAAGCTGATAAAATTAGAAAATTTGCTTATAACATAATAACTTAAAATAAATAAAGTAACAAATAAAATTTACCTGAACATTTTCCCACACTTTTTTCTTGGGATTTAGTTGTTCGTCTGGAGATCCAGATTCATATCCTTCCACCAAAACACGTTCGCCGGGAAAACTGTCTCCAGGAGGTTGAATGAGCTCCATTTGCTTTGGGTTGTCACTAAGTATAAATAAAAATAAGTAAATAAATAAAGCAAACAAAAAGAAAATGCAGTAATGTCTTTACGTATAAGCACAGAGAACCATGCCACTGGATTCCACGCCTCTTATTTTTGATGATTTTAAGTTGCACAAAACCACTACTTTCTGAGCTATTAGGTCGTCAACGGATAGAAATGAAACCAAACCACTGACTATAGTTCTTGGAGCTTCTTCACCGAGGTCAATTTTTTGAACATACAGAGTTTCAGCATCTGGATGCTGTTCGATCAAAATTTTAATAATTAAATACAATAAGTTTTTTTTTTAAATTATAACTTACCTTTTGAACCGAAATGATTTTTCCCACTTTTAAGTCAAGTCGTGATGGATCAGCATCACTTTTTGCCAATTCTGTATATTGAAAAATATTGTAAAAATTGACTAATTATCTTAATGTAGGAAATTTACTCTTTGATAATTGTGGGTAAGCTTCTGCAGTCAATTTCCGTAGTTGCGGATTGTTGAAGGTTTTACGAATTGGCTCCAGCAGCTTGTTGATATACATTTCAGTAGAAATTTTCAAATCACCAGGATGCAATTTCTAAATTCCAGGAAAAGTAGAAGTGTTATTACATTATATCTTTAGAAATAATTACAAATTATACTTCATTAGCAAAATCACGTTCTAAATCCTCATAATTGTAGTAAGTAACATTGCCGCCATTTTCTTTACTTCTTTTAATATCCAGACCTACAATAAATAAAAATAATTGGTCAAAAAACTTGTAATAGATAAAATATGATTATCACCTTCTGTTTCAGGCATCAAATTAAAAATGACGTGTTTGGCAAAACTCAAAACACCATTATTTTCAGTGTTTCCAGGTTCACAAAACGCCTTTTTCAACTTTCTTTTAACAGTAGCTGGATCATCTAAAAGATCTATCTTGGAATCTTCTTCAGACGAACTCATTTTGTCACCAGTCAATCCAGGTACCATTGGATTCATCAAATGAACACGTTTCTTATAACCCAATTGTGGTAAATACTTTTCGGCATAGGTAAAAATTTTTCGCTGATCAACACCTCCAAACTGTGCATCAACTTTTAAATATTCTTCGTCTAACACCTAATTTTAAAAATATATATTAATTAATTTTTAAAACAATACAACATAATAAATTTAATTTAAAATATTTATAAATCACCTGCAAACCTGGGTACAATAAACCACTAAGAAGTGGATGATCAACCTGTTTCACAACTTCAGCACCAGCTTTACGTGCATCATGTTCAGTTACCAAAGAACTAATTCTATACATATCTAATGTATATTCCCTTTAAAATAAACATTAATATCAAATTAAAAAAACATTATAGATAAATATTTATTTATAATCCCTCACTTGCTCAGTTGAAATTCAGTTCCACGAATAAATTTAAGTTTTTCAATCGACACATTAATTGATAACAACATAGCTTTTATCGCATTTTCGTAATATTCAGTTCGTAAAGTCAAAAGATCCCACGGTGCCTTCATATTATCTAAATAAGCATGCAAATCTGCGAATAATATTGTCACCTAAATTTTAAAAAAATATCTGTAACATATGGTAATTTAAAATAAAAGTTTCTCATCCTGTACCTCACATCCTGCATTCAAGAAATCGGCAATTTTCGTCATTGGAACGAAATAACCAATGTGGGGTTTTCCTGTAGTCGCTGTTCCCCAATAAATCTTCAAGTCTCTGATTTTTAAGACATCAAGGAGACGATCTTCACCTAGAACTTCCTGCATCAAGGCCATAGAATTTAAATGGACGTATTAAACATCATTTCTAGGTTAAGCTTTACCTGCAGATTCCTCGTTATGAGTTCCAATTTTTCTTCAACACTCTGTTCGTTGTCATTAATTGTGTGAGTGTCTCCATTTGCTACCGAAGTCATTCTGTTATTGAAATTAAAAAAAAATTATGTGTGAAAGGCGATAATTCTCAACAGCTGTTATTAAGAAATATAAACGAGAGTAAATTTTTTTTTCTTTAGTTTGTAATTCAGGTCAATGACAACTTTTAGGATTTATTACGTCAGGCACATTTGAAGCCTTTTCCTTGTCTTATATAAACTCCTATAAAATTTTAACTTTTTCTCTTTTCTTTTATTTATATTCTATTTTTAATTTTTAATGGTTTTTAACAGAAAAAAGTAAAATAAATATATTCTTACATAGAATGAAATCCAATTGGATATCGACGGTCGGCGTGTCAGTGAGTAAAAGGAAGCCTTCCGGTAGGTAGGGTGGTTACTATGTTTCCATCTAGTGACGTTACATTGAAATGCTTATTCACTTTTATTTTTAAAAAATTAAAAATGATAAAAAATAAATTTTAAAGGAAAATGTCGTGAGAAATTTTATTTTTAATATCACAAATATAATAATACAAGTTTTTATCTATGGTAATTGTTTATTTAATGGTAAAGTGACGCAGTATCGTTTATTAACTATTTCGATTGGTTGAAAATAATTTTTTGGTACGGGGCCAATGAGGGCGAATTAACGTCATATTCGCAAGGCTATTTGTACCGGGACTTTTCTTTGCCTTCATTTTCAATATAGCTTGCACGTGGTTGTAGTGGATATAACTTGATACAACTTATATTTCGTCTATTACAACGTTGATTCTAGTTCTAAAATGACAAAACTTACTCCGATTGTGAAGAAAAAGAAGATGCAAGAAGCAGCGGTATGTTATTTCTAATTTATATTTTGAAAGAAAAATAATTTTAAGCACGTGTGCTCTAACCGCATTTTACATTTCTATAGGCAAAACAGACCGAAGAAAAGAAGAAAATTGTCTTTGAAGATGACGATGATGATGAGGAATCTGACGATGCTGAAGTTGAAAGCGACGAGGAGATGGGTAATTAATTTTTAACAGAATTTTAAGCAATTTATTTGAAATGTTTTATTTTAAATTTAATTTAGATGATTCTGATGATGTGGACGAACAAGATGAAAAAGGTAATGATAAACGCGGTGCAAACATTCGTTACAAATTGTTGAAGATCTAATAAAGTAATAATCCAAATTAACATTTTATTTATTAATTATTTTAGATGATGACGATGATGACGATGAGGAACTTCCAAGCTCCAAGTCACCAAAACGAAAAGATACTAAAGCTTCAAATGATAAAAAATGGGAATTGAAACGTAAAGCTGAAGACATTAGCGAATCTCCAAAAAAATTAAACTTGTCATTTGACTGCGGAAATCAGGAAATCAAAGATCAATATAAACGAATTGGTACAGAAAATAAAAAAAATTAAATTTCATTCAGTGATAAAATTTTATTTTCCATATTTTAGAAACCAATGATTGCCGATCTTTATTTGTACGCTTTAAATTTGGAACAGAAATGGAGGAATTAAAAGAATTATCATCAGATATTTTGAGTGTTAGAATAGGACAATCAAAAGGGTAAATATAATAATAATGAAAGTAAATGTCTCTTGATAAAACTAACCTAATAAATATTTTATTATCAGTGATGCCGTACTCCGTTTTGCTAGTGAAGCTATAGCTGAGAAAAATTTAAAGGAATTAAAAGTCGGCGGTAAAATTATGAGCATTGCCTACTCTGGAGTTAAAAGTGGAAATCCTCCACATACTATGGGCGGCAGATTAGTTTATGCGTTAGACAGATCAAAATTGCAGGTTGTGGGCTTAGCAAACGATACGACTAAAGATGATTTAAAGAATGCTTTTCCAAAATGCACAGAAGCTGAAATTGACAATGAGTATGTTATTTATTTCTCAACAAATTATATTATTTTCTAATTTGTGTGAATTTTATTTACAGAGGTGATAAAGGATTCGTAAGATTTTCTTCTAAAGAAGATGCAAAGAAGGCTTTTGATAATTCACTTGATAAAGTTATCAATAAACAACACGTGGATGTTTTATATGCACAAATTTCGATGCCATGTTAGTGAAATATAATTGACTTTTACTGACTTGTTTTCAATTTTATTTGTATATTATTTTTATATAGTTACTGCTAATTCTGAAGTAAATTTTAGTCGTGGATCATTTAATCGTGGTAGAGGTGGTCCCCACGGAAGAGGAGGAAATAGAGGACGAGGAGGAAATCGAGGAAGGGGAGGCAATCGTGGAAGAGGTGGACCCAGATTTGGCCGGGGAAAATTTGTCAATGACAGCAATTAAATTTATTTTATAATAATATAGCTTGTCTATAATAATATGCTTGTCTAAAATAAACTGTATGATCCAATCTTTAGTTTTAATTATTATATTTGTAACATCATGTTCAAATGAATTTTTATTACTTTGTTTTTAAACATTTGTTTTGATTATGGGAATATGAATGTTGAAAAAGAATTGAAGAATGAGTAAATACATGTTTGAAATAAAATTAAATGAAAAGTAGTTTTTTTTCTAATTTCTGTAGTATGATTACAATCAATTTGTTTTGAAGATAGTTGCATAAGGAATTTAATATACAATTATATAATACACTCATACCTCGCTTTACGTCCTAGACACGTTCCAGAATAGTTGGCTGTAAAGCGAAAAGCTGTATAACGAATCATTATGCATACAGCATTTTTTTGGCCGTAAATCGAAAAAGTGCCATAATTAAAGAAGCTCGTTATAGCGAAATGCCGTACAAAGAGCGGCTGTATAGCGAGGTATGAGTGTACAATCAACTTTTAAAAATTTACCATGTAAAAATAATTTTTTATTTGTCTGATTATATTTATGATACTGATTTTAAATTCATCAGAAATTTTCGTTATATAAAATACAGAAACCACAAGCATAGAACAAGTCACCTTTTCTGCCTCGTCCGTTAAAATCAGCGACTTGAATATGGGAATGACTTTCACATTTGTTTTCAGTATTTGCGGAACTTTTATATAAGTTTGTTTGAAGTCTCATTTTGCTTGGTGTCCGTATCAATTGATGCGATTAAAGCTTTTGAAAATAAATAATTTTAAACAAATTTTAAAAGAATGTTTTTTTAATTTCATAAATAAATAAATCTAGCGGGAAAAATGAAAAGTTCAAGGGTGGTATTCATAAAGCTACTTATGCACAATTTTTTGTGTATAAAAATACCATTTTTTTTACCAAGCTAAATCTAGCTTGGTAAAATAATAGGTGAAATGTTAGAAAATATTTAAAAACCGAATATCCGCCCCGGTTTTTTTATTTACACCAATAAAACAGACTTAAAATGCCCAAGCCAATAAGAAAACGAATTTAACAAACGGAAGTGCAAATATAATACGTCATTTTCATCTGCCTTTTATATTTATACTGGTCGCAGCACCATTTGCTTTTTACATCGCATTGCTGACTGCACGTGGTTCGTTCGACATTACTACACTCGTGTTATTAATAACTACATTAAATCTCCGTAATGGCTAAGCTTACCCCAATGGTAAAGAAGAAGAAGATGCAAGAATCGGCAGTAAGTTTTATTCATTTCATTTAGCGTATAAGATTTATTTAAATATGAAATAATTAATCACACGCGGTCGTACATTTCAGTCGAAGAAAACGGACGAAAAGAAGAAAATTATGTTTGAAGACAACAGTGATGACGATTCAGACGATATTGATTTTGACAGCGAGGATGATTTGGGTAAATTAATTTAATTTCAGTTTAATTTAATCAATAGTTATGAATTATGAATTGTTCTGGCAACGTGGTTGCAAGACATTGAATCTGTTGATTTTACCATTTACCCGTAAATAAATTCATATAAATTAACACAACTACTTGTATTTAGATTTAGACGACGAATCTGATAATTTAGAAAAAGGTGGAAACGACGATTCTGAAGATGATGATGATGATGATGATGATGATGACGACGACGAAGATGACGGTAATAAATTATTTATTTTTAATTACAGGATTAATCTAATTTAAAATTTTTATTTTTAATAAAGAAGAAGAATCTCCAGCATTAGTTAAGAAATCCAAAGGGCCTGCCATAACTCCAAGCAAGCAACAAAAAGCCCCAATAAAGAAGGACGGTAAAACGCCACAAAAGACCGTAGGGAAGACTCCCGCGAATATAAAAGGCAAGCAAACATCAGCTAAGGAGAAAAAAGGCAAAGTTGTGGTGAAAGAGGATGATGAAGACATGTCATCTGATGATGATGATGAAGATGAAGAAGAAGAGGATGTTTCTGAAGAAATGAGTGAAGATGAGGACGAAAAAATGGAAGAAAATGGAGATGCTAATAAAAAAGGAGGAAATAAGCGTAAAGCTGAAGAAGATATTAGTGAACTTCCAAAGAAAATTAAATTGGAATTTGATTGTGAAAATGAGGAAATCAAAGCCCAATACAAAAGACTCGGTATAAATTAATCAAAGAAATCAAGTTTTAATAGATTTTAACTAATTGTTTTATTATATTTATTTTTTAAATTTAGAGGATTATGATTTACGTTCATTATTCATCCGATTTCCAGCGGACACAACAGAAGACGATATAAAAGCTATGTCATCAGATATCTTGTCTATTAGAATGGGGAGAGGCGCGAAGTAAATCATTAAAATTTTGAATTCTTATTTATGAATTAATTTTAATATAAATTTTGTTATTTTCAGTTACGCACAACTTCTTTTTGCTAGTGAAGCTTTAGCTGAGAAAAATTTAAAACAATTAAAGGAGAAGTCAGGCAGTGGTCATATTAACGTTTCATTCAGAGGGATTAAAGTTGGAAGAATGCCGCCCATGGGAGACCAATTAGTATATGCATTAGACAGATCAAAATTGCAAATTAAAGGGTTAGCTAAAGGTACTTCAGAAGATGACTTAAAAAAGGCTTTTCCTAAGTGCATTGAAGTTAAGACTGATCATACGTAAGATTTTTCTTTATTAAAGACAAAATTATATGAAATTAAACACTATTTTTTGTTTACAGTGGCTTTAATGGATTCGTAAAGTTTTCTTCCGAAGAAGATGCGAAAGAAGAATTCGACAACTCAGTTGATAGAGTTATCAATAAACAGATTGTCGACGTTCTTTATGCTACAATTTTAATGCCATGTATGTATAGATAGAGATATTTATTAACGTTTTTATAATATATTAATTTGTTTTTATAGATACTGGTCAAGGGGACAGAGGAAGTCCTAAAGGTTTCAGAGGCGGAAGAGGAAAATTTTCTCGTGGATCATTTCATGGAAATGAACAAGGCCAAAGACCACCATTTAACCGAAGAGGGGGCGGATTTAGAGGAAGAGGTCAAAATAGGGGACGTGGTGGTAACCGTGGAAGGGGTGGACCGCGGTTTGGTCAGTGAAATTGTTGAAAATTGCATGTAGTTTTCGTTCTTAATCATTTTAGAGCACGAAATCATTCCTTCTTTCGACTTAAGGAAAAAAATATTATTTTATTGTGTAAGATTTTAATGGTGGATTAAAGTTTTTATGAATAATGATTTTTGGTTTGTTTTTAATTTTGTCACTTTGGAAGAGAAATAAATAAAAGTATTCTCTTAAATATTATTCAGCTTTTTTTAATACAAAAATCAGTACATTTAATTCATTTTAAAATGTTTTGTCTTAAATACAGAAAACTTCTACTTTCATTTTCATAGCTTAGTATTCACCAATTTGCACTACAAAAAAATTTGGTGAATATTAAGGCTTAAATAACAAAAGTGTATTCATAAGCAAATTATAAATTCTTAAGTTAATACAAAAATGAGGCGAAAACCACACTAGAGGATTATTAGAAATTTTGTACAGAGCATTTTGTATTTTTTTTTATTTATTTACAAAAGTCCCGACTTTTGAATGAGCCAAGTAGATTAAGTTGCATGAAATTACAAGACAGTAGGGAATTAATAAAATGGATAATGGGCTTTGTGTATAATATAAATAACCAATTTTTATTTTTACTGGAAGTCACTGAGCACAAGAAAATTTATACAATTTTCTTTCTCACCACATTTGGGTATTAAGTTTTACATTACAAAACAAAAAGAAAAAAAACCAAATAATAAATTAGTCTCATCTCCAGTAATTATCAAAGTATAAAATAAAAATAAATGATATCTCGAGTTCAAAAGTAAATTCCGCTAAGGTGAAAACTAATCATTTAAAACCTTTTCTTTACTATACAAGTTATGGTACTTCATAAACTTGTTTTACAAAATAAAATAAGAAAAAAAAAGAAAACCAATACAAATCAATTAAAAATTTACAGAAATTTGCCCACAGGTAATTTACACAGCATTTTTTTTAAATTTCACATCATGAAAGACAAGTATCAGTTTTGCATTCCTCAATAAAAGAGCATAACATTGGACTTGAAGAAAAAAAAATCAAAAACGAAATTAAATAGACGCTAATGTACTCGAATAACACAAAAAAATTACTCTACAAATTGCTGCCATTGAGTTTGACAAGAAAATCAGCAAATATCTGGCAACCTTATCACACGGTTGAAAACATTTCAAAATATCCGTTTAAAAGTAATGTCGTCAACTGACTATGCAAATAAATCTAAACTTGTCATGAAATTAAAACTTAAAAATAAATTTGTCAACTAAATGAGAAAAAAAGGAATAAAAATCAAAATGAATTCCAATTGAATCCTAACATGAAGGTTTCCAGTCAATACAGCTGTCTTCACAAGTTGTAGTCTTTATTTTCAGCTTCCTATCTAATTTAAAAAACAATTTTATCAGTTACAAATTTTCACAAAAATCAAAAAAAGAATTTAAAATAAATTAAATTAATAACATAAAAGATCAAATTAAAGAGAAAAGTAATATTTGCTTTCATTCATGCATAAGAAATTTGAAACAGTTTTTAAAAACTACTATTATTACTCGCCATTTGAGCTATTGTTAAACTGTGTATAAAGTTTTGGCTGTGGAGCCCGACTTGGACATTGTGTCTATATGTGCCTAAAAATAAAATTTCAAAAATCAGACTTAATCACGAATAATTACATCCATTTCTTTTAATAATACCTGATATCCTATTGTAATTTTAGGTGGTATACTTAATCTTTCCTTCAATTTCCTCCTGTTAAATAAAAATTAACCAATTACCTAATCAATTCACTTCATCTATTTTATTTATTCGTACCCTATCTTAATATTAGGTTCCATTTTCCGTGCATTAGCAGTCCATACGGCCAGCTTATCACCTTTTGGTCTCACATTAACTACAGCACCACAGATTTCATCACTCTGTTCTTCAAATGCTTCTCCTATTAGGCACAACAACTGTAATAAATTAATTAATGAATTACTACTTAATAATATATTTCATAATAATTAAGTTAAAAATAATAAACTCACCGTTTCCAACCAAAAATTGTCCAATTCTGCTGACCGTTGATTTTTATTCAAATTAATTAACCATCTTCCACCAGCTTTATTTCTGTCATCTTCCCACATTGGTTTAATTCCAAACTGAAATTCGGATTTAAAATTCTATTATAAAATCGAAATACAAAATAAATATTTAAAATCTCTACCTTAAATAAATTGTAATCACAGCCAGATTGCAATTTGCTGGCAACTTCAATATGGTTATACAATCTGCAAGAAAAACTATATAATTTGCGATTTTCAATTAAATGTTTACTACTTATACGCCCAAAAATCCTCGACTGTATCAAACGATGTTATTTCTTGTAAGTTTTCTTCCCATTGTTTCTGCTTATCGTTTTTAAAAAACCATAAAGTCCAACGATTTTGCAATGGATGCTTGATGAGCAATTCCGGAGGCAAATTTTCATAATCTTGCACAGTTTGCAATTGATCTCCAGATGCTTGGGCCTGTTCCTACAAAACAAAAAAAAAATATTTAAATTTAAAAAATTTAAAAAATTTTATTTAAAAAATTTAAAAATATACGTCAAAACTTGTTTTTTTTTTTCTAAATATCAATGCTCTCTAGCAATTTCGTAATCACAAAATTATAATACCTAAGTTAAACAACCTTTCATTACAATTGTAACTACAAGTTCAAGGAATTCGAATTTTTTTTTGAATGAAGAAATTTAAATATTTTTTGTTAATAAAACAATTATAACCTTGATTGTTGAAGGGGCACATTCCAATTTTAAATAAAAGCGAAAATAAATTATAAAAATTACAATCACGGTAAAATTGTTTTAGTGATGGTTTGTAATGGCTATCGACACATGTGTGCGGTATTCATGGACAAGTCATCAGAACAAATCGCATGCTTTTTTGACTTTGGATATAGGCTCAAACGAGACCATATTTTAGACCAATCTTGCAGTTTTAACCATTTAAAAATTACTGTTATTGCGTTTTAATTTAAGAAAACTGAATTTTATTTGTAATAAGTTATGTCAAGATCAAAGAGAAAGGGTATTAGGTTGAAACTTTAATAGAAAATTACCTCCATTGGATCCGGTTTCTCGGCCGCCATGTTGCTTCTGATTCGATTGAGTTCGAATCACATGACAGGCCGAGAATGTATTAATCGCGAACCCAAAAAACAACATCTAAATTTTATACAGCAAATAAATAATTATAATAATTATAACTAAATTTTATTAATGGAATAAGTTTATAAATTTTTTTTATTTATTATTTAGTTAATATGAAATAAAAAGTATAAATCACGTGACATTATTTTTTTGCTTTTTGAGCGAGCGGTTTATTTCAAAAATAGTTATTTCATAAAATGAATATGATGAAGCAATTTGATTAACTGAAACATTAAAACATAATTCTCTTAAGTTATACTATTCATATAAAAATCTTTATCATCTCAGACGTCATTTACAAAATAACCTTGCATATTTTTTCCTGTTTAAATTAGTTCCGGAAAATAAAAAAAAATAACAAATCATTATCATTTGTATAATTTATCGCATTTATCTCCATCATTAAAGATAGACTTCACTGGAAATAAAAGTAAAACAAAACACGCCCCTAATTTCATCCACAAAGGTGATGCTTTAATCACGTGGTTGTTTAACCGGTCGGTTTAGTGACGTAAAAATAAAAAAGGAGGGACCCATGTGCTACTCGGGTGTATAAATCATTTTTCAAAGTCAATAATTTGTGGTTGAGGTGGTAGCAGAATATCATCAATGTTTGATTCGGTTTATAAAAAGTTTTCAAAGACTTTAGGAGTGATGTTGGGCAATTGAAACTGACTATTCATAATCATCATACACTGTGAGTAAATTATTTATTATTTATTCATATTAAATTTAAATTATTTAGATGTTATTTTAAACACATTTTAGTGATGTAAATTTTTTAAGCTAATTTTTAATATAAAGTAAAAAAAATATGCAAACTTTTGCTAAATTTCATAATTTTTAGCATTTATTCATGCCCAGTTTTGTTATAAAAACATTTAAAATTGTTCACTAAATGTCATCTCACAATTTTGTTTTTCGTTGTATAGAATTATTAAAACAAGGAAAATTTTAATTAAATCCTTTAATTACTTCAAGTTAAGAAATATTTCTTAGAATTTAAGTTATTAAAATAAAATTATGTCAATCATCTGAAAAATATTTAAAAAAATATAAAACTGGATTTTATTGTACAAAAACTGTTACAAATTCATTCTTAAACTTAAACATAAACAGAAAATAATAATAATAAGGATAAAAAGAGAAGGAAAGTTATCATATTCTTTAAAAATATCAAATTTCCACATTTTATTGCCACTTAAATTCTATTTTCACACAGCAATCATAAAAATTTGAAGCAAAAAAAAATAATTGGAAGGAAAAAAACCAGACTAAACTGAACGTTAATATGTGAAATTATACATCCACTGTCTCAGCTTCCTTTGAATCATTTACTACTTAGTAAATATCATTGAGCAACACTAAGCAAATAACCTCTAACACAGACTATAAAAGAAAAATAAAAGCGCCGTAGTGATCCGATCATTATCAAATCGAAACTGGCCTTGAAACTTGCTGAAAATGAACTTTTCATGCTAGATTGCTATGAAATAAAAGACAGGATGAAATTAATTAAAATATTTATTTTTCTTTCATATTTCTTAACGCTAAAACAGCACGAACAGTCCAAATTTCTCAACCAGCAATGCTCAATAATAAGACAAATAGGCCCATCAACAACCACTTCTATTACGCTGATGTTTTCTATATCAATTACACCGAGCCAAAGTACAGTAAGTACCTAAAAAATAAGTAATAGTTATTAAGTCGTGAGACTGTATAATTGTGTATTTTTTTTAACCTTGACATTGAAAAGTGAAAGTCATTTTGACTTTTTACAATAGGAGATGATTTTACAAGCAAACAACACACCTTTGTACATAATTTATAGGTCAAGGGTAAATGTATAATTTAAAATATTGAAGCTGTAACAACTTCCTGGTTAAAATCTTAACTATGGTGGTTGTTTAGGTTTGATTGAGGAATTTTAATGAGTAATTTACATGTGGAATGATATCACTATTTTAGTAGGTTTAGGGTGTGACTTTACAGGACTTTTGTGCAGTCTGATTTCACTTCCTTTCCATTTCTTTAAAACAAATTATAGGGTGTGGGTTAATTATGCAAACAGTACATACTAGTATATACCATCCATAAAGTACTTAGAAAAAATCTAGAATGGAATGAGGGGAAGGAAGGAAGGAGACCATAAAAAGAGGAAAATAGCAACAAAAAAAATTGCTCTAGGGTTCTTTCACATCTAAAATTTTCCACTTTCACCTGCTCATATATAGGTGACAATAAAAATTATCATAAATTTTAATTTGTGGACGAATATAGTTCGGATGTTTCGAAATGTATGTTATTTACATTGTTCGAATAACAAAATACCATAAAAAGATATAATTTTTGTTGATTTTTTTGTTGAAAATAATTTATTTGTTTTGATACACCAAATGAAATTAAATGATCCTTTTTAAGATAAAACTTGAAGTATAACTGCACTTTTCCTAAATAAAGATGAGGTTTAAGTTCAAACACAAAGTACCCAGCAATGACTACCTTGGCCTATTTATTTTAACTATGCTATACATTTTGAAAAAAAAAACAAAACAAAATGTTTACAAATTTTAAATTGAAAAGAAAAACAGTAAAGATATGTAATCCAAGGTAAAAATATTAGTATAGTCTCCTTTTAGATAAATATCTTGTTATTGACACCAATAAATTGTAATTCAGCCTTATCTAAACTTTAGTTTATGGAAACAATGGAGTGAATAATTATTTGACGCCATCTTCAATTTCTATTACTATTGTGGAAAAATATGAATAAATAGTAAATGAAATGAGAAAAGGTTGAATAAATTTCGATAGCTCAACGTATTTAATGGGAGTTTAAAGCGAAAAGTGCGTCACAAATTCGCACTCTAGTGGCGAATAGTTCAAATGGGTCGTACAAGTAGTGGGAAGAGACTGGACTAGGACGGTGCAGACAGGTTGCTTAAAGATCACATCGGTGCGCTTATCAAATCAAAGTAGAGATCTAGATGCAACACTTGGAAACACGTGTTGGGAGGAGGCATGAGTTTAAACCATTACAATCATCACTCAACACTATTTCCTTCTATTTTAGAAAACAATTTCGATCCAGCACAACCGAATGAAGTTCTAGGTGAGTTTTCGTCTATTGTTTTCTTTTCTTTTCTTTAAATGGTAAATTTTTGAAAAAGTTGGAAAAGTGGAATTTTTAATTTCATTTTTGCTTCGCTTTTAGGATTTAGTTTTTTCGCAAGTTTTTATTTATTTAATTTATTTTTTATATAAAAAAAAATAGTAAATAAAAGAAATTCTAGTTCACTTTTTAAAGGTAAATTATAGTGATGTTCTCGAAAAAAAACTGGTTCAAAAACGTCCTTGGAAAATTAATAGTTATCCGTGATACTTCTATTAATGATTTACATGAAGAAATCGTCAATAATAAAAAGCTTTTTTAAAGTTATTTTAATTCTTTATATCCCATTTTGCAAAAAAAAAAAATATTATTATATTCTTTGAAGTTGCGTGCATTCTTTTTAATTTTATTCATTTTTTTTCCATTTATTTTTCATTTTTTATCTACACCAAAGAAAAAAGTGAAAAGAAATGGAAAAAAGGGACCTTGGCTGTTTTTATTGGAATTTCCTATAGAAACTAATTCTATGATATTTGATGTCATAAATTTGAAATTATTATGTAACTGATTACTAGCTGTTATACATGTTTTATTACTATGTATGCTATTAAGGCGCTCATTATATTAAATGCTATTGTTCAAATGAAAACACTTTTTAAAGAGTAATTTTTATTATGTTAAAATAAAGAGAAGAATGAATTTTAAGTAGAACATTGAATAATTTTTTTTCATGTTCCTTTTCAGTTCTCACTTACCAAAAATCTGTCAGTAGGTCACACGACAGATTTTTTTTTGCAACATGTCAAAATTAAATCGTAAATAAATGCGTTAAAATCACAATTTGCGCAATTATGCCATTTTATAATATTTATTTAAATGTTTTGTCAAAGTTGTGATGAAAGGCCTAATTTTGTATATTTATGCAATTTGCATATTTATCTAAATCGTAAATTTAATGACAATAAATCAATGTTTGTTTTAAATTTTACTAACGTTGTGTCAAAGAGCGCCTTAACCTAATTTGACTTACTAAATATGTAAATTCATTAGTTTTTTTATTTTTTTAAATTTTTTAAACGTTGTTGAGAATTCAAATTTAGGCGTTCCGGAAAAGATGAAACAAGAAGTGTTTTTTCTAGTCTAAATCTGTCAGGGTTGCATTCCTTCCGCGGAGGAGATAAAGGAATGCAGTTCAGGGATCATTTCTCTATCTAGTAATTTATTTTATTTAAATAGCATTACTATTATTACTTCCGTAAACACTGACTTTAATTTATAGTTTTAAAAATAGGAAGTTAATTTTTTTTATGTATACTTTTTTTTATTAATTTTTATTACTGATATTTAATATTTAATAGTTTTATTTTTTTAAATTTTTATTTGCAGAGGAATCTGTAAATGGTACTATAAACATAATCGGTTTATTCGCTGCTTTACTTGTCAGTGTCGTCATCATTGTTGGTCTTGCATTTGTTATCAGGTAGCTTTTGTGACGTCATTTGTACATAAGAATTTTAAAGAAAGAGTTGATCCGTTATAGAAAAATTCGAAAACGACAAGTTTCAGAAAATCAGGATGAGGATACACCACCGAGTGAGGGTAAACAAATACCAGAAGTTATTGAAACTATTTATAAACCGGAAATTTATAACCAAGATGAAGCTACTCAGGTAAATTTAAAGCGCATAAAATTATTTATTATATTAACATGAATTTGTATACCTTCAGACATTTACAATTACGTTTACTGAAATACCAAAGAAAAATGAAGGAATTAAGCGATGGATTCCAAGGTATCTTCGACCAAAACCGAAGAAAGTTGACATTGAAAAACTCAAAAGAGAACTTGGTCAAATTTATGTATATTAATCGTATTCAATCTGATTCCCATGACGTTGATGTTTTATGACATTATCTCATCACACATTGAAAGTATCCATCCATTATTAGAAAATTTAATAGATTTTAGTCAAATCTTACCTCGTGTAAGAAAAAAAAATGGAAAAGGAAAAACTAATCCACCTTTAAAAGTCTAGTCTCTTTAAATTCTTGTTTTATTCTCATCCATCATATTTTTTTAAAGACGAAATCATTCATTAAGATTTATATTTTAATTTCATTTTCGTTAGACTTGGAATGAATAAGAAAAATACGAAAAAAACTGTAAATAGCTTAATATTAATTACATTTTAATTTAATGTAAACTTTACGCATTCCTAGATAATTAATATTTCATTTCGTTGAACATTTAATTTTTTTCCCCATCGTATTATCAAGCCCTTGGGAACTAAATTAAAGCCCTTACTTAACTACAAGGTCAGTATTTCAATTGAAATACTTCTATAAAGTGAAATGACCTTTTTTTTTTTAAAAAAAAACCAGCTTGAATTTAACAGTAAATTTACGCATGCGTGGGATTTGGATAGATAAGTCTGGTCTTGTTACAACTTTTTTATTTAAAAATTATGTAACTGCTTTTTATTGGCGCATAAGGAATCGGGTGTACATTATTGAATGTGGAACATAAAAACCCGATCCTAATTCAAATGATATAGTTCATAAAATTTAAAAAATTTTATTTTCATACCTTGAGGTAGTAAGTCGAGCGATTTCGGTTCAACTAGTTATTATTACAGCACTTAAAATGGCGGCGTCAATTTTTAAAATAATAAAAAATGAGAAAAATGTTTTTATGTAGCAATAAATAGTAAGTAAAATATCTATTTTCATGTTATTTTTTTTATACAAAAGCAAAGAATAAACAGATTTTTTTTAACCATTTTGATTTTATTCGAATATATCAGAATATTTAAAAGAATTGTCATTTTACACTTGTTTAAAGTACAACTTGTTGATTATTTATTTATTCTTATTTTATTTTTTGGGACATACACATTACGATTTAAGTGAGAAAACCTGAAAAAGAAAACCCCACATTTGACATATACAATTGGTGTGAATAAATATTATCACCATAACTGATTACAAATTGTAATACAAATTAAAATGCTGTACACCCTAAAATAATCATTTCACCTACTGATTAATACACTTTAACTAGCAAATTCATCATCAAAACTGTACACAATCGTACTTTTTGTCTTTATTTTTTTCTGTACATTTATGACACATGGTTTGTCTTAAGCAAACGGTTAAAACTTATAAAAACTCTACTATTTAATTATATGTTAAGATTCATCTTTTAATAATGCACAAATTGTGCGCTGTGCCTTATATTTATATGTATTATTAAAATTGAAAAATATAAAATTGATTCGAGTCCATTTTACATCAAATATAAAATACGACTCAAGGCAATTTTCATTCAGATTTACGCGTCAAATTACATAATATTTTAAAGTAACATTGTCCAAAAATAAACAAAAACACATTTCCCATTAATTCTCCATTTAAATACATAATTAAAACTCTAAAAATACCCGTCTCGGGAAAAGAAGAAGAAAAAAAAATCCATTTTTTTTCCAACTTAAGAGAAAAATGACGTGAAGAGATGATCGACATTTTATGTTATCATTTTAAGAATTACTCCGACTTCGATCAGGACGATGTTTAGTGCGATTAGCGCAATTTATAATAGCAATCAAACATCGACCGAACTCTTCCAGTACCTTCCTTTCTATAGTTCCATCATCCAATTCCTCCCGTTCACATTCCTCAGCTTGGGCAAGAAGACATTGACAAGTTAACTGAATCACGTCAGGAGTGACAAACAAAAATGGCAACCTAAAAATACATCAAATAAATATTTTGTAAATTATTATTTAATTATATAAACATCACTTAATTATATACCTTTCACCACTGTTGTTGCCAGCCATTTTTGATGGTACATCCTGAACTTGGGATAAAAGTTTATTCTTAGCAGCAGTTTGTTGCTGTACACGTACTTCAGCTGCATCAGCTAAATGCATCAATGTCTTCCTCTCGGCACTTTCTTCAAAATTCTTACACCCAACACATTTGCACATACTCGAGCACATTATCTTAGCCTATAAATTAGATAAAAAAACAATTTTAATAAATAAAATATTAAAATAAAAAAATAAATATTTACTTCGTAACACTCGCAATAATTTTTCAAACAACCACTTCTTTTACAATTGCATCCTTTGTTATGTCGTCTCTCGTTTTCACCATCTTTGCCTTTTCCGATTTTTGGATGAAACGCTAATGGGTTTCTATCCAAACAAGCTCGTATGGCTTTTTGTCTCTCTTCTTCGTGATCCAAGTTGTTATAACAATTGTTGCAATTACAGTTGTTGCAAAATTCGCCGTTTGCGAAACAATCGCAATATCTAAAGCAAAAATAAAAAAATTCATTAAAACCATCACTACATCATGACAAAATATTCGTAATTACAATTTCAGGCACTGCGATTTCGTACAATTGCATGGCTTTCGTGGCCGTACACCATTCGCCTCCAATCCAGAGCTAATTCTAAAACCCATTAGTCAAATCAATCGAATAACTCAAATCAATTCTTACACACCCATTCACATGATGTTTCGAACTTTGAGATGATTGCATTGGCTCCATATTTGCAGACGATGTAGAAATCGAACTTAAATTCGCTGTCGACGCCTGAGCTGGTAAGATGGGTTGCGAAGTGCCAGCATTAGTGGTAGCAGTTATGTTAATCTGTTGTTGACTACTGATGGCACTTTGCGACCCGAGTTGTTGCTGTAGCTATTAAAAGCAAAAATATATATTAATTAATTTCAACATACAACAAAATATAAATATTTACTTGTGTGACATATTGAGCGGGTACCATAACGATGTTGCTGCCAGTTGATATGAGAGTGGTACCAGGTGGTAACGAACCAAGAGTATTCGCAGGCAGAGTCACATTACCCGCAGGGCGAATCTGGGGTACTCCACTTACATTTGTAGCAGGAATGATTATCCGTTGAGGAACCGTATTTGCTTTAGTCACCACCTAAAAATGCAAATTGTTTAAATTTTTAATTAATTTATTGTTCAATGAATTAACAAAAACAAATTTACTTTAGTTTGTTGTCCAGTCGCATGTGGCAACGCAATTTTCATAGTAGTGGTATTACTAGTTGGTATGGTGATAGTTCCCGTTGCAGGAGCAATTTTGGCCGCAGTGACAGGAACAACAGTGGCCGGTTTTGTGACAGTATTGCCACTACTAGTGACCAATCGCACATAATGGAATTTACTACCGGGTACTTGAACCGGCTGCAGATTCCCTGATGAGCTAATTGGCATAGCCACTTGTTTAACCGATGTTCCACTTGCAACTCCTGGTTGACCAATTAAAGTTGTTGTTTGACCGGGTTTAACAGTTCCCTAAACAAATTAATTAATTTAATAAAAATTTTCATTTCTAATTTAAAAAATTCAATAATCGAATTTATTCATACAGGCACTGCTTGTCGAATAATCACTTTCGATGGCGACATAGTAAACGCTTTAGCCGTCGTTGTTGCAGTCGTAGTACCGGAAGTTAAAACCGATATCGTACTAACACCAGTACCAAGAGGTGCAGGAGCGATTTTTTGAGGCGATTTCATCATATTAACAGGAATCATAATCTTAGTTGGGGTTCCTTTTGCATTTGGAGTAATTGGAAGTTTACCCAAAACAATTCCCTAAATAAAAAATAAAAAAAATTTTTAATTAAAAAAAAACAATAATATTATATTTTAAATTAACAAATTAACCTGTTTTGGCGGTGTGCCGGGAATTGTAACAATTTGAGATTTATTAGGCGACCCTAGCAGTGCTTGATTAATAGTAATCATCTTTCCAGGACTTCCAATAACCATTCCAGGTTGTTGCGACTGTGTAGTTGCAGCAACAATCTTCATTTGCTGACCCCCAATATTTATAGTATTCGAAGGTGTAGATGTTACAGCAGTTGACGGCACCGATGTCAAACAAACTTGCTGTGTTCCTGATTGATTCGCTAAAGAACTGCTACTAAAAATCAATTTCGTAATAACACCACCAGGTAGAGTGGGCCGTTTCATAGCAGTTTTCGCATCAACATTCGATGTGGTAGTTGTAGATGTGTGTGCCGTAGTTAAAGTCAAATTGGCAACGGATGTTGTCGGCACAAGATAAACTGGGCCCTGCATTTTACTAATATCCGCTAAAACGCTTTCGGGTAAGACGAGTTTATCACTGTTGATTAAATTGTTCGGTATTTGTAATATCTTAATCGGTACATTTTCCTTTGTGCCAGGTGTGGGTGCTGATAAAACAGTTACAGGAGCTTTTGGTTTATTCTGTTCGATCGTGTCAATCACATTCGACGTCGTTACTACTGTTTCTTCGTTGAGAATTTCAGTTTTCACGTCCACTGTAGCACCTTCTATTGTTGTTGTTTCATCACATGAACTGGAAACAGGTACGACGTCTGTAAGACGCTCCAGCTCGGCTTGAATGTTTTCTAAAGCTTCTAATTCTTGTTGATTGCCATTGGCGGATACAACGGAAACACCGATTTCAGTTGCTTCTGTTAGAGGTTCGACTGTTGTTGAATCTAATTTTATCGGATGAGTAGACATCATGGTAATTTAATGTTTAATCTGTTAAAAAATAAAAAAAATAATTATTTACAAATAAAATTAAAAATAAAAAATTTAATAAAATTTTTTTGTTATTTTTTTGCTATATAAATTTTACCTTGGGATCCCGTTACACTCACTTCCCATGAGTAATGACCATTAATTGGTGACAAAACCCTGACCCACAATAGATTAATACAAGATAAAAATATTTTTATGGTTAACCAAGGGGTTTTTATATGGGGAAAAGTTGAAAAACGCGCCAAATAACAGCTGAAAACCGGGTAAATTCAAAATAAGTAGCGCAATTTTTAGATATAACGCTAAAAACGTTATTTAATCGATTGTTTTCACGGTTAATACACATACAAAAGGGTTATATCTGAGCAGAATATAATTTGAAACCCCCATCAAAAATTGTCATTCAAACAACACGCAATCAAATTTTAAAAAAAAATGCGTCTCGAACGACGCCATCGAAACCTTAAGGAAATAAACTAATAAATTCTTATTATTCAAGCATTTATACAAAAGAAAATGCATAAAGATGACTATATATGCACTTGGAGAAAGAAACAAACTATGTTTTGGTTAGAAACAAGTTTTAACTAGATAAATTATGATGAAAATTACGAAATTGGCACGTATTAAGAGGAGAAAACAGGACACAAAAAAATCATTCTCAAAGCCAATATTTCACACTTTAACCACTATCATCAGTACCGTAAGTGTTAATTGTAACAATCTATGCACAAAGCAGATTGAAGTAGCATCGTAATCACATTATTTACCTATTTTAGTATAAGGCATCTTGAGTTTGTTTAAAATACCGCGCCCACCATTACTATCCCATAATAGACAAGGAGTCGCTTTTCCATACGAGGGCAAAGGTCGCTGAACGCATTTGATCATCAAAATAAGGAATTCAGATGGCCGATCGGATACCGACGTTAAGCAGAAACGCAATAGTTTTGAGATTGCTTCAATTTGTTATAATTGCGTTTGAGGGCGAATGGCCAACTCCATGCAGAACAGAATGCCATTTCATACGTTCCGCGGCTTCTTCATTTCCGACAAATGGTGGCGCATTATTTTTGTCAGTGCGGGCCTGTATCTTTGCGGAAAGAACGCGTCACTCAAATTTCCTTTTACGATATAATAAATTTGTTCGTAGGTTTTGTATTTAAATGCGCACTTTTATTGATTATTTTTAGGTTTTTAATGTTATTTTTAAAAAATTTGATTTTTATTTTGTTGTCGTAGGAACTGTGAAATAGGCCATAGTCGGGTATTCTTGCCATGGCGACTCACACACGACAACAACTTATTAACTTGTGTAATACTGGAGGATCGCATAAAGATCAAGCTGATAAGTTCGTTTTTGTATATGTTAATTTGATTGTTTATTATAGTAATATATTCTTTTCAAATTAGATATCGTGCAATTTTAGATGGGATTTTGAAATATAAAGAAAACGATGTAATTGAAGGACTAAAAACGTTTGTGGAAGGCAGTATGTGATATAGCACTTAATAAATTTGATTTTCGAATTACTTTAGTATTGAAATTTACTGTTTGATGAAATATGCAACAAAAACATATTGAATTTTTAATGAAAATATTTTTTAAATTTCAAATTATTTATTAATCTTATTTCAGTTGTAAACGAAAATGTTAGTCTCGTGATATCTCGTCAAGTTTTAACTGATGTTAGCACTCATTTGACTAAATTAAATGACAACACGTCGAAATTAGTGTCTCATTTCACCTTGGATAAGGTGCAACCACGTGTTATTTCGTTTGAAGAACAGGTAATCAATTATTTTATCAACAATTTAAATTGACTTTAATTTCTAATTTTTTTAAACAATCAAATCAAACATCAGGTTGCAAGTATTCGTCAACATCTGGCAGAAATTTACGAAAGAGAACAAAATTGGAGAGATGCAGCAAATGTACTTGTTGGAATTCCATTGGAAACTGGCCAGAAGTCAGTTACTTGGTAATGCGTCATGAATTTAAATTGTTTATTAAAACACCGTGACATTTTTAGACATTACTCTGTGGACTACAAGTTGGAAACATACTTGAAAATTGCTCGACTTTATTTAGAAGATGATGATCCCGTACAAGCAGAAGCTTATATTAACCGAGCTTCACTTTTGCAAGCAGAAACTAATAACGAACAATTGCAAATTTATTATAAAGTATAATTTATAATTTTTTTTAATTTACAATTTTTTTAAATAATTAATCACGACGATTTAATGTTAGGTTTGTTATGCACGGGTGTTGGATTATCGAAGAAAATTTATTGAAGCTGCACAACGATACAACGAATTGTCGTACCGAACTATCATTCACGAAGATGAGCGAATGACAGCATTAAGAAATGCCTTAATTTGTACAATACTTGCATCAGCAGGTAATGTGATATAAATTAAATAAATTTAATTTAAATATAATTTTTTATTTTTGTTTTTTTTTTAAATTTCAGGTCAGCAACGATCTCGCATGTTAGCAACTTTGTTTAAAGATGAAAGATGTCAACAACTGCCAGCATATGGCATCCTTGAAAAAATGTAATTTATATAAATTATTTTTAATTTTTATTTTAAATTTAACATTAATTAATTTGAAATGAATTTTAGGTATTTGGACCGAATCATTCGTAAAAGCGAATTGCAAGAATTTGCCTCAATGCTCCAACCCCATCAAAAAGCTACAACTGCAGATGGTTCCAGTATTTTAGACCGAGCTGTGATCGAGCATAATTTGCTGTCAGCTAGTAAATTATACAATAATATTACGTTCGAAGAATTGGGTGCTTTGCTTGAAATTCCTCCTGCTAAAGCTGAAAAAATTGCTTCTCAAATGATCACCGAGAGTCGTATGAATGGATATATTGATCAGATTGACTCTATAGTCCATTTTGAATGTAAATTATTGACATTAAGCTTGGTTATTACTTATGGATGTACTTTGTTGGCTTCTTGAATTTACAGTATGTCAACACACTTCAATCATTCGTCTTGAATTGATGTGTTGATACTAGTCTGGTCTTTTCAGCAGTAGTGTAATGAAACCTAATACCTTCACTGGATTTACCGAGTTTAGACATTGTTAGGTTTTTTACCTAACAATTTTTCTTTCTGATTTGTGTTGATGCGATTTTCAATAAGTGACAACCAAGATCAAATGAAAGAAATATTCAAAAATTAAATTTATTTATTTTATTTGTATTTTGTAGCACGCGAGCTTTTACCGACTTGGGACAAACAAATTCAGAATTTATGCTTTCAGGTAAATAACATAATCGAGAAAATTTCGCAAAATATGCCGGAATGGATGACCAAAGCAATGGATGAGCAGATGGTAGTACATTAATTATTAAGTTGTAAGAATTTATGTAGATTATTTGATTATGTATTAATAAATCAAATAAATGAAACGTTATTTAACGAGTCAATTATTCATTCTTACATAAATTTAAATGATGAAAACAGTGAATGTTATATAAATCGGCGTAACCTTAAACGCGCCATCTTGTAATGAATTTTAAAAACTAAAACAAATTTCAAGACATTTACGTCGTTCGCAATGATTTGACTCTGGTTGTGCGTGCATTCGTTTCATCTTTTCGATCCATTTGTGTTCAAGCAGTTGATCCGTAAGTTTATTAAAAATAATCGCTTATCAGATAATAATCTCACTGTAAATTCGATTTTTATTAGGGGACTGAGTCCCCGGAAGAAAACGACGAGTTAAAAAAAATAAACATGGGCAATTTCGCCTCATCAATAGCTTCTCCTGTCAAAATGTTGACACGAAAAAGAAAACATGACGATTCTAACAGTAACTGTGGTTCTGATGAGAGTCTTAACAGACTTTTAACACCCAAAAGGTATCTAAATATATTGACTCTGAACGTAAACAGGAAGAAAGTAATGACCTAATTTTCTCATTGAAGAAAAAAATTAATGACAACAACTCACTATATATATAAAGCGTTATATGTAGAAGGTCAAAACAGTGATGTAACGATAGTAGCATTAAATAAAGAATGGAAGTTGCACAAAGTTTATTTATGTCAGGTATGTATTAAATTTGAAAAATTTGACAGTTGAATTTTTTTTTAAATTTTGAATTTTAAATTCCGTTTTGCAGTCACATTACTTTGCATGTATGTTCAGTGGTGCGTGGAAAGAAACGGGTCAGGAAGTTATTAACATCGAGATTACAGATGAGAATATAACGATGAAAGGTAATTAAAATTAAGAAACAAATTTTAATTATTGTTTTTTGTAATTTAATTACATTTTTTTTTATCATTTAGCCTTGGATCTCGTATTTGGGTCTTTTTATCAGGACGAAATTGTAATTGAACCAGCCAATGTTGTGTCAATATTAGCAGCAGCTGTTCTTTTTCAATTGGTAAATTATCATTAAGTCGTTGATTAAACGCATTAATAATTGATTTTATTAAATTCTAGGATTCATTAGTTACACAAGCGGCAGAAATAATGAAAGAAACGATCAAGTTAGTTAAGAATTTGTATTAATCAATTTACTTTTAATGGTGAACTTATATTTTAGTGCACAGACTGCTGTCAAATATTACTACGCAACAAGTCAATATGGCTATAAAGATTTGCATAAATCGTGTTTTAATTGGTTGTTGGTAAATTTATTGGGTGTATTATCTGAGCATCCCAAATATCTAAGAGATATAACGTATGTATTAAATTGAGTTTAATTGATTTTTAAAATTAATTTTTAATTTTTAATTTTTAATTTGTTTTTAGTCAGGAATTGATGTTGTCATTACTTAATTCACCAGATTTATTTGTAATGCAAACAGAATTTGCGACGTATTTTATTTTAAAAATGGTACTAACTATAACTTTTGATTTTTATATTTTGCTAATTTAATATTTTTATATTTTTAGTGGGTATTTTTACAAGAAAATGAAAACTGGGTCGGAACTAAGGATCAATGCAGTGATAGAGCACATAATTTTTTTATTGATCACAATGGTAGAATTAAAAATAAGATTTTAAGTATAGTCTTGATAAATTTATAAATGTATACATTTTTAGGTGATTCGTATGTAACTACTAAGGAAGGAAAAAAATATGAGCTTGTCTTTAAAGCTTTACGGCTTGAGCATTTAATAAATCATCATTATGATGTGGAAATGTTAGAACGTGACAAAATTATTCCAAATGGTACATAAAAGAATGTTGTACATAATTACTTATTTTATTAATTTAATCAATTACTTTTTACTTGTAGAATGGTTAACTAACGTGTACAAGCATCAGTGGTATCGAATGCTACGAATTGATCAAGGAGTTGATAAAGGGTAATTCGATAAAAACAATTTTATTGTACAGTAGAACATAAAAACAAAAGTTAAATAATTTATATGATTTTATAATTTTATTAGGCCAACAGAACTTCCAGAAGACGTTTTTAGAAAGTTATGTTTTCGTTGTGGCCGCGTGCTAAATCAAGATGGCTACGTCAGTAACAAATTTAGTTAATACTGTAGGAATAATTATACGAATATATATTTATTTTGATATTTGTTTAGCATCTTTGGCGGTGGACTGGTTTTAACTTTGGTCTAGATCTTTTAGTAACGTACGAGAAAAGGTGGAAAAAAAGCTGAAAGTTGAAAATAGTTTTATTTATTCTTATTTTATTTGCTTTATGTAACTCATAATTTAGACTTATAAAATTTAAGAGAAATCACAGAAACGATTGTGTGAGCCAGAGTTCATTGAGCCCAACGGCTAAACGGCACATTGCTTATAGGTAAATTATTTAAATTGAAAAAAAATTTTACATTTAGTAATAATCAACCAATTTCTAATTAGATTGACAGTAGCTTCAGTAGATGATCAATGTCAAACTAAAAGACTTATGACAACTGGTATAAAACACGTCCATTTGAGCAAAAACGAAGTAAGAGATTTTATTTTACATAAAAATTAAACTCGCTGTATAATAAATCTGAGTTTTTTTAATATAGGAAATTCAGGTCCTGGATTTGGATGAAGAAGCAACATTTCCGCTTTTTATAAGTGCTAATTTCATGGTAATTTCTCCAATGGAGCAAAATACGTCTGAGAAAAAAGTGAAAGCTTGTGGCAGCTCAACACAAATACCGTCGTTTTCAACAACTGCTTCCAAATGTTAATCAATCAAAACTTGTTCCATATATTTTGTACAGCTGGCATTGTGACTAGAACAAATCAAAAAAAAAATGTAGAATTTTTGAAGCTTCTATAAATATTCAAGTGCCTAAATGAAATAAATTATCTTTTTATGGTGAAACATGAATGAAATACTTTGAAATTTTTATTTTTTTTGATCTTTTTGTGTTTGTTTTTGTATATTATTATTGACTGATTTCTTTGATTTACTAACATGATAGTTTATCCTTTCGCCAATAGATGGTATAAATGTCTCAGAAGCTGCTACATTTTATTAAAAAACATTACACATTAAATTTAGATTAGTGTGTTTGCGTACAAATTTTATTATTAAATTCTTAATAAAATTTTGCATAAAAATTATTTATCAAAAGTTTATATTTTCCTCTTCAGTACCGAACTGTCTCAACTCATAATTTATAAATATTAAACGGAAAGCATTAAAACATTCTTGGAAAGCAACAGCAACATAGTAAAGTAGTTATCATTGACATTAGGCAACACGTTAAGAAACTGTTATCATTTACTGGTTCTCTGAAAGATAAAGAAATTATTATTTTCTTTTATAATACTGAAATCCAGGAAATACTCACACATAGTAAAATCCATTTTGAGGAGGTGGAGGTGCATAATAAATTGTAGTTTGAGGCTGATGATTTGGAGGAGCGTACTTACTGTAATACCATGGAGCAGTATCAATAGGACTAAAATTATCCTGAATCTGACCGGAAGATTGAATTAATTGATACGGTGGAGGAGGACTTTCCGTTGGAATTCCTTTAACTGAAGCCATTAGGAACGTTATTGAACTTGTTATTTTGTAAATTTTTTTATCTCAAGCGTTCATTAAATTTAGTTGATTTTACGGTAATGTTGTTTTTGCATATTAAATGCGAAATTTATTTCCAAATCCATTCACTTATTACTCAGGCGTAAATAACTCAAAATCGGGATTTGCTATACAATAAATCAATGATCTGTACGGCTCATTGTACAGATAACGATTGATAACAATCGCCGTATCAACTTCCGTTTTCTGCACTCGCCATCTTCCTATCGCCATCGATTAACCGTAATGCGAGTAAATTGACGAAAGTGTTTATTGTCAACTCAATATTGTCATCACCACTTTAATATCCTACCACCTGTTACTTGACTTTGCTTTTAGCATACAGCGCACGATGAATTTTAAGTTTATTACTTCAGAGGGAGGGGTTTCCATTTACTATCAGGTAAAACAGCCAAATATTTAAATTTTTAATTTTATGCTTTATTTATAATATATTCTTAAATAAACAAGCCTTATAATTTCTCAAATGGTTTCCCGTGTATTAAAAACTTAGATCTAAGGATTAATCAAACCGTTAAGCCGTAAATCATTCAAAAATGACACGAGAAAAAGGCATAACTTGAACATGACATTTATTTTAAAATCATTAAAAGAAAAATTAAAAAAAAAGCATGAAACAAAATGAAAGCTTGTCAAGAGCATGATTTATTTGAATCTGGGGAAAAGCACATTGACATTTGCTTATTGATCATCAAAGGCATTACCAGCTGCATCCAGAAGACAACAACAACACAATACAGCAAGACATCCAGTAAGAAATCCAATACACGGATTGGTAGAACGTTGCTGCTGTTGTTCGCTGTACCAAAAATGAGAAAAAAGTAAACAGATATAAAATAATAGTTATATTTCATATAATAGCAAATTTACGAAGGACGAGCTTGTTGAACATAAACAGTTTGTTGGGGCGGATGATGATAATAATACGGTTGTTGCTGCTGAGGAGGTTGGTGATAAGGGCCTTGGTTTTGTGATGGCGTGTAGTGCGGTGGCGGTGGCGGTCCATACGGCTGAGGTCCGTACGGAGTTGGTCCGTAGTACTGTTGTTGTGGATATGGTTGAGGTCCATATACCGGCGGTGGGCCATAATAAGGTGGTGGTGGAGGTGGAGGTGGTACACTTGTCATTTTTGTTTATATTTGTAAATATTATGTGATATGATTAAATCTATAAGTTTTATTTAGAACTAATCTTTTTTTTGAATAACAATGAATTATGTAATAATAAAATTGAAATATTAATTATTAAAAACGTGGACACGTTTTTTTTGTAATTTTTATATTATTTTTAATTTTTTTTAGTACTTTATTTTTTTTTGTAAAGGATTTTATGGTCATTTTTTGGTCAGTCTTTGCGAGTTAATTTTCATACACCCAATGAGAGTTTACGTTAAATTTTAAATGCAAATTTAGCTCATAATTCTTCTAGCCCGTTTTGTCAATTTAAAAGTAGACAAGCCAGTTTTTTATTTTTAAAAAAAATTCTAATTTTTTTTTTTACTAAACTTTTTAAAAATTAAAAATTTAAAGAAAATTTCAAACCATTTTATGAAAATCCCCTCTTTAACATTAAAAATTAAAATTTTATAATAGAAAAGCTTAAACGAACACCTAACTGTAAAATTAAATATAATTTAATATGAATGAATAAAAAAATTAATATAAGCTTAAGTAAATAAATAAATGCATAAATAAATAAAATATTTTATTTTTTTCTTTTACATATGCAATGTTGTCTTCGTATGATTAATAGTTTCACTTACAATATTTCAAAACAGTAGGGAAGAAGGATTTAAAAAAAATTAAAATAGAAAAAAGTTGCTAAGCTCATGATTAATAGCTAAGTGAATTGCAATCCGCCTTCTAAACTCATTTGGTATTTTTATATCCAACTAAACATTCTCAATTACCCAGTACACAAAAACCAATCCCCTTGATTCTAGATGCACAACTATGTGCATATGACATGACCGACCAAAGATCGGTCAAATATCAAAGACTACTAGCCTAAATCCCATTAGCAAATGTCATCTATTTTTTAAAAATGTATTTAAACGATAAAAACATCAGAAATTTAAAATTTAACGTTTTTTATTTTAAAAAAATTCAAATTTAAGAAATGAAAAAATTCAAAATTTTAATTTAATTTTTTTAATTAATTACAATTACACATGATGATTCTCTTTTATGATAAAAAAGTATTTTAAATGATTTATTTAATATTTTAGCTTTTGATGAGAAAATTTGATGCTAAAATGTGTGAATTTGCATTTTTACACAGCGAGTCGTGTCTCTCTAGTGATGGAAAAGCGAACTAAAACCAACCGTCGGCTGCTGGGCCGAGCATCGACCGCACACACTCAAACGACGTGAAGGTTTTAGCTGCGTGCTTCTTGGCATTGGTGTTTGGATATGGCTGAGGATACGCCAGTTGCCGACACCACCGATGCCGTGCATTCAGTTTTCCGGGGAAATCTTAACGATGCCACTATCATTCCACCAACTCGTATCGCGAGCATATTCATCTCATCAAACAAAAAAGGTAAATTTAAACTGATAAAAAATTTGAAATAAACTCCACTGGAAAATTTATTTTAAAATTAAAATCTATATGAAACAAAGCTAATAATAACAAGGATCTTTTGACAGATTAAGTGTAAGATTCGATGAAAAAGCATAGATGAAAATGAAGATTAATTATGAGGATCAGTGTTGCGTGTCGTGTGTAAATTTTGTGTCAGTTTATTTTTCTGCTCAATAATTTTTCCACTGGACCGTATATCCGCCTACAGTTTGTTTATAAACTTGCCTGTTGCTACGATACAATACACATTTGAAGTTGTAAACTGTTTTTTAAACTTGAAATAATTTTTTTTATTTATTTATCTTTTACGATGACACAGTTTAATGTGAAATTAATCTTGAATTTGAATTTACTTTTTATTAACTTTTATTATTTTTTTTTAGATATCCATCTCGTTAATAAATTTTGATGTTTCATGAATTGCCAGGTGTGCAGCAGGTGTTATCGTTTACGATTTTGTCACCGAAAATAGTGGTTTAACTACATTTTTTATTACTTTACAACATATTGTGTCTTAATTTATTTATTAATTTTATCTTTTACTCTTTCTATAGATGTTTAGTTATCACTTGACAGAGGGAAATGAAGAAGCCATTTAATTATTATTATTATTATTATTTGCTATATAGACCCACGTAAACAAGCGGGAAAAAATATGCCTAAATGTCATTTATCCCTTATCAAGTGGTATATAAAAGAGAACAAAGAATTACGCAAGATTTTTTTTCATTTTTTTATTCGATTTTATTTTAATGTAAAATTCAAATGAGACAGTTGAAATGGCCATGAAATATAATTTAATTTTGTAAATGGATTTTATCTCTTGAATTATTGAAATTTACACCATCAGGAGGCGCCTATTAAACACATTGTGGTTATAAATATTGCTAAAATTCTTAAATAAATGCAATAACCACTCTTCTATACATAAACTTATCCTTTTATAGTATTGATAGAAAAATGTTTGATCAATTCACTTTCTTTTATCGTCATGGTAACATTTGTAATAAGAAAAAAAATAAAAATATTTTTTTAAAAATAATTTTAATTTTTTTCTAAAAAAATTCTAAAAATAAAAATTTATTTAGATCAAAATTGAGGAAAAAAACTAATCTCAATTTAGATTATAGAATATAATGAAAGCGGAAGTTGTTTGACAGCTTTTATTCTTTAATGAGGAAATAAGAGATCCTTTAAGAGATGAACTAAGATGAGTCAGCTTTATATATTCTGGGTATACCACCTTCAGTCACCCGATTTTTATTTTTATTTATTAATTTATGAACTAATTAATTAATTAAAAAAAAAATTTGTTATTTGCAGAGTTTGAAGTCGAACGTGATTATTTACATCAAGTTATATTGCCGCGACTCGGATACTATTTCTTAGACCAAGGTGTGCGTGTGCACTTGATGGATCCACATGAGGGATTAACCTACGACCTAGCATTAGATGCGACTCTTAGCCAGGACCAACTAATGAAAATCAAGGAATGCTACACTCACTCCATCGGCTGCTTCTGCCTAGTAAGTCCCCGTCGATAAAATCCCGCTCTTATATATACTTATATAGTATTCCCCCGTTATACGGACACTCAGTTACGAAATTTCGTTACAATGGATGAAATTTGGTATATAAGAGAAACTTGCTAATCCGAACTGAGAATTTGCGATTGAGGAAATGGTTGGATTAAAAAATTTCGGAAAAACTAGGTTTTTCGTATATTTGTACACAAATGTGTCAACTTTTGGGTTCTAATACTACTACTTTTACTCTTTTTCTCAATTACGGATTTGCAAGTACCTTGATAATACAGATTTTCAATTATTTGGATTGTGCAAGACAAATAATTTTAACAGAAAAAAAATGGATTGTACGAATTATAATAATTATAATTTTAACAATTTTTTTAGGTATGTATTTTACATGTATATCAATAAAAATTATTCATTCTAGGTACCTTTTTTCTCCTCTGATTATCCGAATTTAGTCCAGAATTTAATTTTCGCGCCAATAGTATTAGTGCTAAAATTAAATGGTGTAAAAAATTTCCAGATTTATAGTATTTTTTTCTGAAATTTTTTACTGTATCATATTTCTAAAAAAAAAAAAAAATTCCAGATAAAAATGTGATTCGATATATGGAATTTTGATTTGTGGTCAGTTTTCCTATCCGTAATTGAGTTTCGTTTGTATAATGGAAGAATACTGTAACAACTAGAAATAGCTAGATATTCCCAACATGCGTTGCTAGTTAGGTTGGATGTTGCAATTCGAATAGCTAACTCGTCTTTAATTAAGAAACCAGTCTCCCAATCAGCACTGAATTGATAGCATTCATTTGCTTCATTTGATATCAAGAGAGCGATAGTAAAAAGAGAAAAGGAGGAAAAAAATGAGCTAAATCGCCACTTTTATTCTCCAGAGGAAAATTTTGGCTTAATTGTCAAATGGAATTTCTTTTTTCTTTTTCCTTTTCTTTATATTTGCTATCTGAGATGGGAGATTTAATTGGAAAATTGCATTGAAAAGTTTTCATTTCAAATATGATATCAGCTATAATCTATAATAATCTAAAAGATATAAAATAATAAATAAAGGAACTATAAAATTTTAATTCAATTGCTATCTGTAGATTTTAAAATTTGATTAGTCTCTTTATTATGCCTACAGACTTGTTAGAAAATAAAATTACGCTTAATTTTATGGAGTAGTGCTAATTGGAAACTGTTTGTAAACAATTATCGTATTTTCACGCCTCTGACTTGAACACACCTATTTTCTATTGCCAGGTGGAAATTACCTTTTGTGTAATTCATTCACCTTGAGCACGTATAAACAAATATAAGAAATATTCTTAACTTATGTTAATTTTTTAATAGTAATATGCAAAATTCAGCTAATGTCTCATGTCATTGACTGATGATGCAATTTTAAGAAAAATGTCACTGAAAATTTGTTTTTAATTTAAAATAAATAAAATTTTAATATCAATTATCAAAGCATAACTCAGTATCATAATCTCAATAGCTTTGGTATAAATGTTTGCAGTAAAAATTGACAAATGGCAGCCATTTTTAATTTTTCTTGTTAACAGACCTGAAATTCTTTTGTGAATTAATTGAATAAGTTCTCAGCTTACACATTCATAGCTGAGATAAGGTGATTTTTGGTTTTATTTATTTCTACTTTAAACACTCATGATAACGTTGCAATTTGTTTACCACATCCCTAATCGACGATTAATGAGCCAATTGGAAAATAAATCGCAGATAATGCGCAGATATTTATAGATTACTCATATTCAAATATATAAAATTAAATTTAATTTTATTATGTAAAATAAACTTGAAAATTATCACAAAAAGCGAATTAAACACCTTTGCTTTTGAATTATTCCAAGTCAAAACAGTTTTCTGAATAATTTCCGGTTGAAATATTCAGACTCCTATTCTAGGAAAAGCAGAAGAATATTCTAATACAATGTCGTACTTATTTATACATGATGATTCCGCACTTGGTTGTTTACACAAGATTTAAATACTTGATAATCTGAATGATTAAACTTTTACTTTACATACAAGAGATTTACACCGGACTTGTTCCTAATTTAACAGATTACACTAGAGAAAGTAGATTAGGTTATCTCTGGTTTACTGAGAATGCAATTAGGTAAGTAGACTTGAATTTTTTTCTTGATATAAATGAAATATTAATTACGTAATTGTGTTTGCTGAGTCATTTTCCTTGTTGACTTTATCAATTTTTATGTAAACAATTGTGCAAAAGCCCGAAGGTTTTCGAACTTGGAGCTTTTGCTTTGCATTTGAGATAGCAATAAATAGTTGAGGACTCGGAAGTGGTTGTGTGGTTCTCTGATCGAGTGGCGTGTCGGTTGCCTTTAGCCCTTTTGTCACGCCGAATAAATGCTTGTCACGCAATTTATTCTTTTCAAGGACAATGTTAGTAGAATAATCGTCATTATCATCGTTTTGGATTTAATTCTCATTAGCTAACTGCTCTCTTATTCAAATTATCCTCTCACGAAATGTCAGTAGGTTAAAGAAAGTAAACAAAGTATTTAAATAAAAGAAAAAAATTGATTAAATAAAAGTATTTGTTTTATTTATTTTATTGGAATAAAATTATAAAATTTGCTAAATTTGCTAAATGAAATTCCAGTTTAGTTAGAAAATTGAAAATTTCAAAATCTGTTTGATTTTATACCAAACTTGTAAACTTCAAAACAGAAAAAATATATTTCTTTAATTTTTCACAAAAAAAAAATCTCAGTTCTGATTTGATTGGATGGGAAATTGGCATATGAAATTGACAATTCCACATTTGAATAAATTTACTTTTTTAATGAATTATCAAGCTGTGCAATTACTTTGATGGAATTCTGCTTGTAAATTCGTTAATAACATTTTATTTGCATTTTAATCAGATTGAAGCTCAACATTCTATAATTCAGGATTACCCACTGTACAAATAGAAATGCACATTCAAGTTTTCAGCATCAAACTTTTGGATTACATTTAACTGATCCAAGTTAATCTTATAATAGAAATTCACAATCTTGTTACTGAAGCTAAAAACCATTTAAAATCTGATAAGAAATAAAAGTAGATACAGATATTTAAACTATCTAAATTTGTATCTCTCATATGGATAAAGGGAATGTCAATTTCAGAGATGTAGATTGGGATTGATCTAGTAACACTTGCACCAGTGAAGCTATTGATGCATAACCTACAATCTGCTTCCCCAGAAATGATGACAGAGATGTTACACTTGGAAAATGTTAAGATAAGCTTGAAATCCATTCATTAAGTTGAAACTCGTAAGGATGTAGATATCATTTCAGCTTTATTAAAATTGACTTTTCTTGGCTTGCTTGCTCCGTTATCCTCTGGGATTTCAGCCTAAACGAATTATATTTTGCTGATAACCTATTCAACAAACCACACAAGAAAAATTTTGTATTAAATTGTTTTATAAATGACCTTTTACGAAATTATTTCGATAATATTGAGGTATAGGAACAAGATATGTCGTATATTATTTAAAGTAGAACTTGGTATGAATATTAATATTTTAGTAATTAATGATTCTGAGAAAATATGAATATGAATACAATGTCGAAGAATTATGGGATAAATGAAATCTTGTCAGAATTGATCAAATTTTAATCAGCCATTATTTTGACGTGCACGAATATTCCTGATACAAATCCTTGATTATCATAACCAATGACAATAGAGAATTATTAGAGGATAGATGAAGTAGGGTACCAGGGCCATAAACATGGAATTAAAAAGTATTTTTTGATTAATTAATTTCTTTCAAAATGCTAGTCGATGGAGAGAATAATGAACGTGCATCGAAATCTGAATTTGACATCTTAACAAGCAAAAAATTAAAATAAATACAAAATTCTTGAAAGGAAAAATTCTAAGAATTGTAATAAAGAGCATTGATCGCATAGCAAATATTTATTTTGAACGTAAAATACGCGTGTTTATTTGGGAAGAACTTTGCTAGGTATGAGAAAAGAGCTAAAATTGGCTAAAAATCCTTACGACTAATGAGCTTGCTAATGGTGGGATTTGATGGAATCATTGCACACATCAATGTTGTCGAGAAGCTGAAAATAAATGCAAATAAATTGAGCAAGTTTTTGCAAATTTGTGAAATATTTTCAAAAAACCAATGATTTATTTACAATTATAACGTACTTAAATCCTGCTCTGTCTATACCTTTTAAATTGATCGATTGTGGTAGAAAACTGCGTCTTGCTTTATTATTAGTGAGCCTCAATTGGTTGATAAATCTTATAGAAGACGCCGCCAGTATATTAAAGCTGAGCAGAGTATATGCTATTTTTGTTTAACGAAGAAAAATATTGCAGATTTTATTCAATTCAAATGTCGGCAGCTGTGACTGAGCCCACTTTGCATTGGTATGTTTTCATTAGAATAATGAAATTGTTAATAGACCGAACAAGAATAGAAAAGAAAACAGTTTCAGTTTTTAAAAGTAAAAATTTTATATGGATATATAATATAATGTTATTATAAATTGTTATAAGCAAGTTTTTTAAGCTTTCATGCAAAATATTAATTTAAAACACTTTGATAGGACTCAAGCTGTACACAATATCCCAAGCAACACGCAATCTAAAATTAGAGCTACCAAATTACCGTTAATAACACGTTAAAGTTTGCAATATTCGAATTTTTTTTAATGAGAATTATTACTTTTTATTTGTTGATTTGAGGTTCAAAAGTGAGTGGGATCAAATTCCTCAGAGAATTTATTTATTTCGATTCTGGATTTATATAAATTGTGAACATTTTGAAAAATTAATTTCATTAAAATAAAATATTCTTTTATAATTTAATTTCGACATTGAATCTGGAAGAAGTCAGAAAATATTAATAATAAAATTCTCAATGTGATTACGAGATTAACATTTTTTTTACATATATTAAATTTTAATGTAATTTTCCGTTGGAACTATTATTTTTATTTCGCTGAACCCCAGGGTTTCGTGAACACAAAAATACTGGTTTAGAATAATAATTTGTAAAGCGTAGGTTTTTGTTTTTTTAGTTGCTACAAGCAGGTATGTAAATGAGTTGATCTAAGAGGCGTATAGGTTAATATGATGTCTTTTACAATGCATCAAGTTGATAATTTGATGTGAAAACTAGTTTGTCAAAGACTGTAGTATTTGTAAATTATTTTAGAAAGAGAATTCTCATATAATGGAGATTTTGCGCTGCACTTTGCCGATTAAAAGCTCCAGCGCTTATTAGTAAAGTAATATTTTGGTTGATATTTTTGCAATTTAGGATATGTAATGTATTAATAAAACATTAGGTGTCTGTCATAATGTCAATTTGTATAATGTCAAACATATTTCCAGTTGAGTGTTAATTATAGTAATGTGTGATACTCAAAGAATTTCTTTAAGATTAATGGAAATCAGTTAAAATAAACAAAAATTATCAATAATCAATAAAAAAAATCAACGATAAACATCAAAATATTATCTTAACATTGGCTAAAATCAATCTTAGAAATCTATAAATTCTCCTAGCGGGGGTGGGGGATACCATTATTTACAAAAACATAATAAAATCTCCAAACAAACACCAATTCAATAAAAAATCCCAAATCCCAACAAATCGCCTGAAAAACATTATTCAACTCAAATCCTACATACCCCTACAGTAATTTAAATTTCCCAATCCCTATCTAATACAATGGCTTCACCATTATTGAACCAAACTAATTTAAAAAAGAAAAAAGGTTTCTTCCCTAAAACCTACTAAACTCGCAAAAATCCAACAACAGACTGAAAAGTTTATCACATTTTTACCTTCCTCTAACCATCTCTCATCAATTTTTGCATAGCTGATTTCAAGATGGTGCAAGATTGGTGGGGAGAGGGTGAGGGGGAGGTAAAAATCTCGTTATTTTTCTACACTTTTCTAGCGAAAAATCAATAGAGTGATTTTCGCACGAAGCTCAGTTCCTCAATACGTTGACTAAATTTAGCGTCTGCCTTTGCGAGATAATTGAAACAAGACAGACAGCTAAAAGGTCATTCTAATCCATTTGGGTTTTGCTCTTGTCAACTTGTCACGGGAAAATACACACGACCGCGGGTTATGTGCGATTGATACTCTAACTCGTGCCATCAAGAAGAAACATCAATTAAATTATTTAAAAAAGGAAAAGAGAGTAAAAAAGGGAGTTGTGGGTGATGGGTTTGAAAAATGAACGCGTCTTTCAATGGCTCTGATGGAAAAGTTTTTTTTTATTTACTTTTTTGGAAAAATTCCCTTTGGGTATAACGTCTTATATCTTTACTTTGAAAGTGGCACGTCGTTATTTATTTAGATATTTATATCGCTCACGGGAAAATCGAATGAATTTCAAGCTGATACATCCATTTAGTATGTTTTTATTTTAATGTTTGGGTTTGAAAGTTGAGGAAATGGCACTTTTTATTGGGTTTTTCAATTTTACCGGAAGTGTAAAACTTTTTTTTTTATCTGGGAGTTAAGAGTTTGGTATGTGCAAATTTGATTTCACCTGAAGCTGTAGAAAATTTTTTTTTGTAGAAAAAAAATCTATATTTAGATTTAGGCTTAGAAAATATCAGGGGTATTTTGCTGAGTAACATAACAAGCATACTTGTAAACATCTTAAATTTCTCACTACAAACTCTACCTAAATTTGATTTACAAACATCAATTTGGCAGCAAGTTTTTTCAGTAAAAAAACCTCTGGAATATATTAAAGTGAAGATAGTGTTGTATTTGTACGCATTTGTATACATAATAAATGAATTTTAATTTTTGTTTCTACAGAGAATTGACTTTTAAGGTCAATATATAATTACATTGGATCAAAATTGTAATTTATTTATTAAAGGAGAATTTAATCTGACCTTAAGAAATTACTCATTAAGTTCAAATTTACATCAAAGTTGATTAGATTATGTAAGTATATGATTTTTTGCTTCTTTAATCTTAGAATTTGTGACCACCTTTTGGACACACGTTAACCTGACAAACTTCGGCATTCCACGGAACCCTTTTTCAAGATAAAATTACCTATGGAACCCTATGTTAAAAATTTTATTTTATTAATGATATACATTAACATAAACATAAAAAAATAATTAGTTGAAACAATTATTTAATTTAATAATTAAAACAATCTAAATATCGTCTTTAATTTTCTACCTTTGAAAAATAAAAACAAAAATTGATTAATTTTTCTGTTATTAGCTCAAAGAAAAACATTTGAGCTCTTAAAACTTGTTTATTGCAGCAACCACATTTTATTGTATTAAAATAGGTAAAAAGCATTTCTCTGAATTGCAACTGATTTTGGTCTAGGAAATGGAATCAAAATGACATGGAAAAGGACATTGAAGGTCATTCCCAATGCAACCATTAGTTGATTTGTTCTTGCCATCTGCAATTGTACCCAAACCTATCTGACCAACTGCTGTGCACAAAGATATTGGCAAAGCTCTGACTTTGGACTCCCTCTGTATAATAACAAGTGCTCCTATCTTTGATTGCATAGTAATGGATCATTTTGGTCCATTTGACTGGAAAAAAAGGCAGGTGTTTTTGGTGATTGGAAAATGGCAGCAAGAACAGTATATTACCATATATATGATAGCATAGATTGTTAAAGTTTTATGTTGTTCCTGCAACTGTGCATGTGATGTCATAAAAGTTGATGTAATAATTTTAAGCAGCCATCTGTTGCAGACTATAACAAGCTGTTTGATTAAGAACATTGTAAAAATAGTTATGATATTGCAAATAAGTTGGGAAAAAATGATATAAAAAAGCAGTTATTGCACAACTTTTATTGCAGAAAGGTCTCTTGAGTAAGTTTTTATACGAATTTTGCAATTTTTTGATAGATGTTGTTGATCAATCTGTTGCACAGACAGAGGCCCTGGGCGCAAAAGAAAATATTGGGCCCCTTAAAAAATGAGAGACAAGGAAAATAAAAATACATGTTAACCACATTTTTAAATAAATAAAAATATTATGTATACTATAAAACCAAACTTGGTGTCATTAGAAAAAAGTTGGGGTTTTGCAGGGCCCTTCAGAAGTCGGGCCCAGGGGCACGTGGCTGGTGAGTCCCGTCATTAAATCCGCTTCTGTGTACAGATGTTTAAAGATAAAGTAAAATATAGTTGGGATTTTAAAGGTAAAATGTGAGATTGTAACTAGAAATGTGAATAGCAAGATATAATCAATGATGTTAAAGGGAAGGATGTGAAATCATTTAGCTTTTACTTGCAATTTCATGTTTAAAGTAACAGCACTTTACATTTCACCAACACTATACTACACCTAAGGAAAGGGATATAACATCTACACATAAGCTGAGTACTGGAACATTTGGCTCTTGTCCAGGAGGTCTAAGTTCGATTCCAAGTTTGAAATAAATTTGGTAAAAAAACATTTCAATGTCAGAATAGGTTAGTAGAATTCTGAAACTTAATGAGACTTTCAGCTTTTTCTTGACAGTAATTTTTTATATGTTCACACTATGTAATTTAGTGAGAATTCTATAAAAAGTAAAGCCCACTTTATAAATCGAATTGCAAACACTAATATAATCATCAATATTAGTGCACATCTGTCACAGTCAATCATTTTATACGCAAGAATTTGATAAAGGCAACTTTTTTAACTCCAAAAATGGATATTAGCAACTTAGTGATGTTAGTTTCTAATCACTATGTCTTTGTAAAGATGCCCGACCAATCATATTTGAAACAATTATTCTATTCTTGAGTACGCACAGAATACACCTATTCCTCGATTTACACTGAAGATAGGTTCCCGTGTAAATCAAAATATTGGATTTTGCTATGTAAAACCATGTAAAACGAAAAAAACACTAAAATGTGCATAATTCAGTCATTTATTTACATAAAACAAAAGTAAGACATCTTGAAAAACATAAAATTAATAATAAGTTTAATTACTGTCATCACTTTCATGAACTATCAGTCTTTTCTTCCTGATTGGTATGATGTCACTTTCATCACTTGATAGTTCTTGATGCGATTCTGGTTCAATGGTTGATGAATCAGGGAAGATCTCAGATCCAGTGCTACCAAAGGAAGGAGATTCAAAAATAACTCAAAGTGAAAAAGCCTGTAAAATGCAGCGGAATATACATTTTTATCAGTTTTTTGAAATCTGTTAACCTATTAGAGACTTAGCGCAATGTTGTACAACATAAATTACAACAACGACAAACAAAAAATTATTTTTTGTTTGTCGTTGTCGTAAGCACAACATCGATTTGTTGTTATAGTTAGCGCAACATAACAACAGACAACAATTGTTAAGTATGTGGCTTTTGGTGTTGACTTAGCTCTGCCTGTCTTATTAGATTTGTTAATTTTAGCTAGTTGCAATAAGAAAAAGAAATAAAATAAATAAAAGCTTTTGTCAACTTACATTCTTGCCACACATGCTGTGAAAAAACTTAGATCGGTGATTCAAGATGGCTGACAAGCAAACCAAAATTTCCCATGATGCACTGAGGTCGTTGACAGAAAACAAGAACAACATTACAACAAATTTTCCGTACACAACATGCCAAGATGTGACAACTTTGTGACATCACAACACAGAATTTACACATTTTCTGTATGTTGTTAACGACAATTCAAGTCGTACAACATTGCGCTAAGTCTCTATTAATATAAATACTCATTCAATATTTGGCCCCATTCATTCAGTTGGACATGATACCAACTGGGAATATAAAATCAATAGGGATTACAACATCAACTGGACCTATTAAATCAAGTAGACCTATTGCCAATTGGTGTGTCAAAACACACACCATAATTGGACCAATTGACTCATTGGTCAAATTCAATGGGAATTTTCAAAGATCAGTGATCAATTTGACAGAGTTTCAGATAGCAAATATAATGGCTCAGCAGCAGTTTATTTTAGATTCTCATCTCTATTTATAGTAAAATAGAGATGAGCAAAAGAGAAAACAATTTGTCGTTGGACAATCAAAAGAGAAAACAATTTGTTGTTGGACAATCAAAAGAGAAAACAATTTGTTGTTGGACAATCAAAAGAGAAAACAATTTGTCGTTGGACAATCAAAAGAGAAAACAATTTGTCGTTGGACAATCAAAAGAGAAAACAATTTGTCGTTGGACAATCAAAA